>OX454528.1:139332728-139547270 GCA_949715645.1 Portevinia maculata | reverse complement strand
ATCTCCAAAACCAGTTGACCTAGAGCAATAAAGTTAAGTTGCCTGAATTCTAGATTAAATTATCTAACAACGTGCATTTATAGATTTTGTATCTAGATACAAACAAAAAAGTTCACCTTTTTGAATTTTAGCTCCCAGATGCTGCACGGTTTCTTCGATATCTCCTAAACCAGTTGACCTAGAGCAATAAAGTTAAGTTGCCTGAATTCTAGATTAAATTATCTAACAACGTGCATTTATAGACTTTGTATCTAGATACAAACAAAAAAGTTAAACTTTTTGAATTTTAGCTCCCAGATGCTGCACGGTTTCTTCGATATCTCCTAAACCAGTTGACCTAGAGCAATAAAGTTAAGTTGCCTGAATTCTAGATTAAATTATCTTACAACGTGCATTTATAGATTTTGTATCTAGATACAAAACAAAAAAGTTCAACTTTTGAATTTTAGCTCCCAGATGCTGCACGGTTTCTTCGATATCTCCTAAACCAGTTGACCTAGAGCAATAAAGTTAAGTTGCCTGAATTCTAGATTAAATTATCTAACAACGTGCATTTATAGATTTTGTATCTAGATACAAACAAAAAAGTTCAACTTTTTGAATTTTAGCTCCCAGATGCTGCACGGTTTCTTCGATATCTCCTAAACCAGTTGACCTAGAGCAATAAAGTTAAGTTGCCTGAATTCTAGATTAAATTATCTAACAACGTGCATTTATAGATTTTGTATCTAGATACAAACAAAAAAGTTCAACTTTTTGAATTTTAGCTCCCAGATGCTGCACGTTTTCTTCGATATCTCCTAAACCAGTTGACCTAGAGCAATAAAGTTAAGTTGCCTGAATTCTAGATTAAATTATCTAACAACGTGCATTTATAGATTTTGTATCTAGATACAAACAAAAAAGTTCAACTTTTTGAATTTTAGCTCCCAGATGCTGCACGGTTTCTTCGATATCTCCTAAACCAGTTGACCTAGAGCAATAAGGTTAAGTTGCCTGAATTCTAGATTAAATTATCTAACAACGTGCATTTATAGATTTTGTATCTAGATACAAACAAAAAAGTTCAACTTTTGAATTTTAGCTCCCAGATGCTGCACGGTTTCTTCGATATCTCCTAAACCAGTTGACCTAGAGCAATAAAGTTAAGTTGCCTGAATTCTATATTAAATTATCTAACAACGTGCATTTATAGATTTTGTATCTAGATACAAACAAAAAAGTTCAACTTTTTGAATTTTAGCTCCCAGATGCTGCACGGTTTCTTCGATATCTCCTAAACCAGTTGACCTAGAGCAGTAAAGTTAAGTTGCCTGAATTCTAGATTAAATTATCTAACAACGTGCATTTATAGATTTTGTATCTAGATACAAACAAAAAAGTTCAACTTTTTGAATTTTAGCTCCAGATGCTGCACGGTTTCTTCGATATCTCCTAAACCAGTTGACCAAGAGCAATAAAGTTAAGTTGCCTGAATTCTAGATTAAATTATCTAACAACGTGCATTTATAGATTTTGTATCTAGATACAAACAAAAAAGTTCAACTTTTTGAATTTTAGCTCCCAGATGCTGCACGGTTTCTTCGATATCTCCTAAACCAGTTGACCTAGAGCAATAAAGTTAAGTTGCCTGAATTCTAGATTAAATTATCTAACAACGTGCATTTATAGATTTTGTATCTAGATACAAACAAAAAAGTTCAACTTTTTGAATTTTAGCTCCCAGATGCTGCACGGTTTCTTCGATATCTCCTAAACCAGTTGACCTAGAGCAATAAAGTTAAGTTGCCTGAATTCTAGATTAAATTATCTAACAACGTGCATTTATAGATTTTGTATCTAGACACAAACAAAAAAGTTCAACTTTTTGAATTTTAGCTCCCAGATGCTGCACGGTTTCTTCGATATCTCCTAAACCAGTTGACCTAGAGCAATAAAGTTAAGTTGCCTGAATTCTAGATTAAATTATCTAACAACGTGCATTTATAGATTTTGTATCTAGATACAAACAAAAAAGTTCAACTTTTTGAATTTTAGCTCCCAGATGCTGCACGGTTTCTTCGATATCTCCTAAACCAGTTGACCTAGAGCAATAAAGTTAAGTTGCCTGAATTATAGATTAAATTATCTAACAATTTGCATTTATAGATTTTGTATCTAGATACAAACAAAAAAGTTCAACTTTTTGAATTTTAGCTCCCAGATGCTGCACGGTTTCTTCGATATGTCCTAAACCAGTTGACCTAGAGCAATAAAGTTAAGTTGCCTGAATTCTAGATTAAATTATCTAACAACGTGCATTTATAGATTTTGTATCTAGATACAAACAAAAAAGTTCAACTTTTTGAATTTTAGCTCCCAGATGCTGCACGGTTTCTTCGATATCTCCTAAACCAGTTGACCTAGAGCAATAAAGTTAATTTGCCTGAATTCTAATTTAAATTATCTAAAAACGTGCATTTATAGATTTTGTATCTAGATACAAACAAAAAAGTTCAACTTTTTGAATTTTAGCTCCCAGATGCTGCACGGTTTCTTCGATATCTCCTAAACCAGTTGACCTAGAGTAATAAAGTTAAGTTGCCTGAATTCTAGATTAAATTATCTAACAACGTGCATTCATAGATTTTGTATCTAGATACAAACAAAAAAGTTCAACTTTTTGAATTTTAGCTCCCAGATGCTGCACGGTTTCTTCGATATGTCCTAAACCAGTTGACCTAGAGCAATAAAGTTAAGTTGCCTGCATTCTAGATTAAATTATCTAACAACGTGCATTTATAGATTTTGTATCTAGATACAAACAAAAAAGTTCAACTTTTTGAATTTTAGCTCCCAGATGCTGCACGGTTTCTTCGATATCTCCTAAACCAGTTGACCTAGAGCAATAAAGTTAAGTTGCCTGAATTATAGATTAAATTATCTAACAACGTGCATTTATAGATTTTGTATCTAGATACAAACAAAAAAGTTCAACTTTTTGAATTTTAGCTCCCAGATGCTGCACGGTTTCTTCGATATCTCCTAAACCAGTTGACCTAGAGCAATAAAGTTAAGTTGCCTGAATTCTAGATTAAATTATCTAACAACGTGCATTTATAGATTTTGTATCTAGATACAAACAAAACAGTTCAACTTTTTGAATTTTAGCTCCCAGATGCTGCACGATTTCTTCGATATCTCCTAAACCAGTTGACCTAGAGCAATAAAGTTAAGTTGCCTGAATTCTAGATTAAATTATCTAACAACGTGCATTTATAGATTTTGTATCTGATACAAACAAAAAAGTTCAACTTTTTGAATTTTAGCTCCCAGATGCTGCACGGTTTCTTCGATATCTCCTAAACCAGTTGACCTAGAGCAGTAAAGTTAAGTTGCCTGAATTCTAGATTAAATTATCTAACAACGTGCATTTATAGATTTTGTATCTAGATACAAACAAAAAAGTTCAACTTTTTGAATTTTAGCTCCCAGATGCTGCACGGTTTCTTCGATATCTCCTAAACCAGTTGACCAAGAGCAATAAAGTTAAGTTGCCTGAATTCTAGATTAAATTATCTAACAACGTGCATTTATAGATTTTGTATCTAGATACAAACAAAAATGTTCAACTTTTTGAATTTTAGCTCCCAGATGCTGAACGGTTTCTTCGATATCTCCTAAACCAGTTGACCTAGAGCAATAAAGTTAAGTTGCCTGAATTCTAGATTAAATTATCTAACAACGTGCATTTATAGATTTTGTATCTAATTACAAACAAAAAAGTTCAACTTTTTGAATTTTAGCTCCCAGATGCTGCACGGTTTCTTCGATATCTCCTAAACCAGTTGACCTAGAGCAATAAAGTTAAGTTGCCTGAATTCTAGATTAAATTATCTAGCAACGTGCATTTATAGATTTTGTATCTAGATACAAACAAAAAAGTTCAACTTTTTGAATTTTAGCTCCCAGATGCTGCACGGTTTCTTCGATATCTCCTAAACCAATTGACCTACAGCAATAAAGTTAAGTTGCCTGAATTCTAGATTAAATTATCTAACAACGTGCATTTATAGATTTTGTATCTAGATACAAACAAAAAAGTTCAACTTTTTGAATTTTAGCTCCCAGATGCTGCACGGTTTCTTCGATATCTCCTAAACCAGTTGACCTAGAGCAATAAGGTTAAGTTGCCTGAATTCTAGATTAAATTATCTAACAACGTGCATTTATAGATTTTGTATCTAGATACAAACAAAAAAGTTCAACTTTTTGAATTTTAGCTCCCAGATGCTGCACGGTTTCTTCGATATCTCCTAAACCAGTTGACCTAGAGCAATAAAGTTAAGTTGCCTGAATTCTAGATTAAATTATCTAACAACGTGCATTTATAGATTTTGTATCTAGATACAAACAAAAAAGTTCAACTTTTTGAATTTTAGCTCCCAGATGCTGCACGGTTTCTTCGATATCTCCTAAACCAGTTGACCTAGAGCAGTAAAGTTAAGTTGCCTGAATTCTAGATTAAATTATCTAACAACGTGCATTTATAGATTTTGTATCTAGATACAAACAAAAAAGTTCAACTTTTTGAATTTTAGCTCCCAGATGCTGCACGGTTTCTTCGATATCTCCTAAACCAGTTGACCAAGAGCAATAAAGTTAAGTTGCCTGAATTCTAGATTAAATTATCTAACAACGTGCATTTATAGATTTTGTATCTAGATACAAACAAAAAAGTTCAACTTTTTGAATTTTAGCTCCCAGATGCTGCACGGTTTCTTCGATATCTCCTAAACCAGTTGACCTAGAGCAATAAAGTTAAGTTGCCTGAATTCTAGATTAAATTATCTAACAACGTGCATTTATAGATTTTGTATCTAGATACAAACAAAAAAGTTCAACTTTTTGAATTTTAGCTCCCAGATGCTGCACGGTTTCTTCGATATCTCCTAAACCAGTTGACCTAGAGCAATAAAGTTAAGTTGCCTGAATTATAGATTAAATTATCTAACAACATGCATTTATAGATTTTGTATCTAGATACAAACAAAAAAGTTCAACTTTTTGAATTTTAGCTCCCAGATGCTGCACGGTTTCTTCGATATCTCCTAAACCAGTTGACCTAGAGCAATAAAGTTAAGTTGCCTGAATTCTAGATTAAATTATCTAACAACGTGCATTTATAGATTTTGTATCTAGATACAAACAAAAAAGTTCAACTTTTGAATTTTAGCTCCCAGATGCTGCACGGTTTCTTCGATATCTCCTAAACCAGTTGACCTAGAGCAATAAAGTTAAGTTGCCTGAATTCTAGATTAAATTATCTAACAACGTGCATTTATAGATTTTGTATCTGATACAAACAAAAAAGTTCAACTTTTTGAATTTTAGCTCCCAGATGCTGCACGGTTTCTTCGATATCTCCTAAACCAGTTGACCTAGAGCAGTAAAGTTAAGTTGCCTGAATTCTAGATTAAATTATCTAACAACGTGCATTTATAGATTTTGTATCTAGATACAAACAAAAAAGTTCAACTTTTTGAATTTTAGCTCCCAGATGCTGCACGGTTTCTTCGATATCTCCTAAACCAGTTGACCAAGAGCAATAAAGTTAAGTTGCCTGAATTCTAGATTAAATTATCTAACAACGTGCATTTATAGATTTTGTATCTAGATACAAACAAAAATGTTCAACTTTTTGAATTTTAGCTCCCAGATGCTGCACGGTTTCTTCGATATCTCCTAAACCAGTTGACCTAGAGCAATAAAGTTAAGTTGCCTGAATTCTAGATTAAATTATCTAACAACGTGCATTTATAGATTTTGTATCTAATTACAAACAAAAAAGTTCAACTTTTTGAATTTTAGCTCCCAGATGCTGCACGGTTTCTTCGATATCTCCTAAACCAGTTGACCTAGAGCAATAAAGTTAAGTTGCCTGAATTCTAGATTAAATTATCTAGCAACGTGCATTTATAGATTTTGTATCTAGATACAAACAAAAAAGTTCAACTTTTTGAATTTTAGCTCCCAGATGCTGCACGGTTTCTTCGATATCTCCTAAACCAATTGACCTACAGCAATAAAGTTAAGTTGCCTGAATTCTAGATTAAATTATCTAACAACGTGCATTTATAGATTTTGTATCTAGATACAAACAAAAAAGTTCAACTTTTTGAATTTTAGCTCCCAGATGCTGCACGGTTTCTTCGATATCTCCTAAACCAGTTGACCTAGAGCAATAAGGTTAAGTTGCCTGAATTCTAGATTAAATTATCTAACAAGGTGCATTTATAGATTTTGTATCTAGATACAAACAAAAAAGTTCAACTTTTTGAATTTTAGCTCCCAGATGCTGCACGGTTTCTTCGATATCTCCTAAACCAGTTGACCTAGAGCAATAAAGTTAAGTTGCCTGAATTCTAGATTAAATTATCTAACAACGTGCATTTATAGATTTTGTATCTAGATACAAACAAAAAAGTTCAACTTTTTGAATTTTAGCTCCCAGATGCTGCACGGTTTCTTCGATATCTCCTACACCAGTTGACCTAGAGCAATAAAGTTAAGTTGCCTGAATTCTAGATTAAATTATCTAACAACGTGCATTTATAGATTTTGAATCTAGATACAAACAAAAAGTTCAACTTTTTGAATTTTAGCTCCCAGATGCTGCACGGTTTCTTCGATATCTCCTAAACCAGTTGACCTAGAGCAATAAAGTTAAGTTGCCTGAATTCTAGATTAAATTATCTAACAACGTGCATTTATAGATTTTGTATCTAGACACAAACAAAAAAGTTCAACTTTTTGAATTTTAGCTCCCAGATGCTGCACGGTTTCTTCGATATCTCCTAAACCAGTTGACCTAGAGCAATAAAGTTAAGTTGCCTGAATTCTAGATTAAATTATCTAACAACGTGCATTTATAGATTTTGTATCTAGATACAAACAAAAAAGTTCAACTTTTTGAATTTTAGCTCCCAGATGCTGCACGGTTTCTTCGATATCTCCTAAACCAGTTGACCTAGAGCAATAAAGTTAAGTTGCCTGAATTCTAGATTAAATTATCTAACAACGTGCATTTATAGATTTTGTATCTAGATACAAACAAAAAAGGTCAACTTTTTGAATTTTAGCTCCCAGATGCTGCACGGTTTCTTCGATATCTCCTAAACCAGTTGACCTAGAGCAATAAAGTTAGGTTGCCTAAATTTTAGATTAAATTATCTAACAATGTGCATTTATAGATTTTGTATCTAGATACAAACAAAAAAGTTCAACTTTTTGAATTTTAGCTCCCAGATGCTGCACGGTTTCTTCGATATCTCCTAAACCAGTTGACCTAGAGCAATAAAGTTAAGTTGCCTGAATTCTAGATTAAATTATCTAACAACGTGCATTTATAGATTTTGTATCTAGATACAAACAAAAAGTTCAACTTTTTGAATTTTAGCTCCCAGATGCTGCACGGTTTCTTCGATATCTCCTAAACCAGTTGACCTAGAGCAATAAAGTTAAGTTGCTGAATTCTAGATTAAATTATCTAACAACGTGCATTTATAGATTTTGTATCTAGACACAAACAAAAAAGTTCAACTTTTTGAATTTTAGCTCCCAGATGCTGCACGGTTTCTTCGATATCTCCTAAACCAGTTGACCTAGAGCAATAAAGTTAAGTTGCCTGAATTCTAGATTAAATTATCTAACAACGTGCATTTATAGAATTTGTATCTAGATACAAACAAAAAAGGTCAACTTTTTGAATTTTAGCTCCCAGATGCTGCACGGTTTCTTCGATATCTCCTAAACCAGTTGACCTAGAGCAATAAAGTTAGGTTGCCTAAATTCTAGATTAAATTATCTAACAATGTGCATTTATAGATTTTGTATCTAGATACAAACAAAAAAGTTCAACTTTTTGAATTTTAGCTCCCAGATGCTGCACGGTTTCTTCGATATCTCCTAAACCAGTTGACCTAGAGCAATAAAGTTAAGTTTCCTGAATTCTGGATTAAATTATCTAACAACGTGCATTTATAGATTTTGTATCTAGATACAAACAAAAAAGTTCAACTTTTTGAATTTTAGCTCCCAGATGCTGCACGGTTTCTTCGATATCTCCTAAACCAGTTGACCTAGAGCAATAAAGTTAAGTTGCCTGAATTCTAGATTAAATTATCTAACAACGTGCATTTATAGATTTTGTATCTAGATACAAAGAAAAAAGTTCAACTTTTTGAATTTTAGCTCCCAGATGCTGCACGGTTTCTTCGATATCTCCTAAACCAGTTGACCTAGAGCAATAAAGTTAAGTTGCCTGAATTCTAGATTAAATTATCTAACAACGTGCATTTATAGATTTTGTATCTAGATACAAACAAAAAAGTTCAACTTTTTGAATTTTAGCTCCCAGATGCTGCACGGTTTCTTCGATATCTCCTAAACCAGTTGACCTAGAGCAATAAAGTTAAGTTGCCTGAATTCTAGATTAAATTATCTAACAACGTGCATTTATAGATTTTGTATCTAGATACAAACAAAAAAGTTCAACTTTTTGAATTTTAGCTCCCAGATGCTGCACGGTTTCTTCGATATCTCCTAAACCAGTTGACCTAGAGCAATAAAGTTAAGTTGCCTGAATTCTAGATTAAATTATCTAACAACGTGCATTTATAGATTTTGTATCTAGATACAAACAAAAAAGTTCAACTTTTTGAATTTTAGCTCCCAGATGCTGCACGGTTTCTTCGATATCTCCTAAACCAGTTGACCTAGAGCAATAAAGTTAAGTTGCCTGAATTCTAGATTAAATTATCTAACAACGTGCATTTATAGATTTTGTATCTGGATACAAACAAAAAAGTTCAACTTTTTGAATTTTAGCTCCCAGATGCTGCACGGTTTCTTCGATATCTCCCAAACCAGTTGACCTACAGCGATATAATTAATTTTCCTGAATTCTGGATTCAATTATCTAACAACGTGCATTTATAGATTTTGTATCTAGATACAAACAAAAAAGTTCAACTTTTTGAATTTTAGCTCCCAGATGCTGCACGGTTTCTTCGATATCTCCTAAACCAGTTGACCTAATTATTATCTAACAACGTGCATTTTTGAATTTTAGCTCCAGATGCTGCACGGTTTCTTCGATATATCCTAAATCAGTTGACCTAGAGCAATAAAGTAAAGTTGCCTGAATTCTAGATTAAATTATCTAACAACGTGCATTTATAGAGTTTGTATCTAGATACAAACAAAAAAGTTCAACTTTTTGAATTTTAGCTCCCAGATGCTGCACGGTTTCTTCGATATCTCCTAAACCAGTTGACCTAGAGCAATAAAGTTAAGTTGCCTGAATTCTAGATTAAATTATCTAACAACGTGCATTTATAGATTTTGTATCTAGATACAAACAAAAAAGTTCAACTTTTTGAATTTTAGCTCCCAGATGCTGCACGGTTTCTTCGATATCTTCTAAACCAGTTAACCTAGAGCAATAAAGTTAAGTTGCCTGAATTCTAGATTAAATTATCTAACAACGTGCATTTATAGATTTTGTATCTAGATACAAACAAAAAAGTTCAACTTTTTGAATTTTAGCACGGTTTCTTCGATATCTCCTAAACCAGTTGACCTAGAGCAATAAAGTTAAGTTGCCTGAATTCTAGATTAAATTATCTAACAACGTGCATTTATAGATTTTGTATCTAGATACAAACAAAAAAAGTTCAACTTTTTGAATTTTAGCTCCCAGATGCTGCACGGTTTCTTCGATATCTCCTAAACCAGTTGACCTAGAGCAATAAAGTTAAGTTGCCTGAATTCTAGATTCAATTATCTAACAACGTGCATTTATAGATTTTGTATCTAGATACAAACAAAAAAGTTCAACTTTTTGAATTTTAGCTCCCAGATGCTGCACGGTTTCTTCGATATCTCCCAAACCAGTTGACCTACAGCGCTATAATTAATTTTCCTGAATTCTAGATTCAATTATCCAACAACGTGCATTTATAGATTTTGTATCTAGATACAAACAAAAAAGTTCAACTTTTTGAATTTTAGCTCCCAGATGCTGCACGGTTTCTTCGATATATCCTAAACCAGTTGACCTAGAGCAATAAAGTAAAGTTGCCTGAATTCTAGATTAAATTATCTAACAACGTGCATTTATAGATTTTGTATCTAGATACAAACAAAAAAGTTCAACTTTTTGAATTTTAGCTCCCAGATGCTGCACGGTTTCTTCGATATCTCCTAAACCAGTTGACCTAGAGCAATAAAGTTAAGTTGCCTGAATTCTAGATTAAATTATCTAACAACGTGCATTTATAGATTTTGTATCTAGATACAAACAAAAAAGTTCAACTTTTTGAATTTTAGCACGGTTTCTTCGATATCTCCTAAACCAGTTGACCTAGAGCAATAAAGTTAAGTTGCCTGAATTCTAGATTCAATTATCTAACAATGTGCATTTATAGATTTTGTATCTAGATACAAACAAAAAAGTTCAACTTTTTGAATTTTAGCTCCCAGATGCTGCACGGTTTCTTCGATATCTCCCAAACCAGTTGACCTACAGCGATATAATTAATTTTCCTGAATTCTAGATTCAATTATCTAACAACGTGCATTTATAGATTTTGTATCTAGATACAAACAAGAAAGTTCAACTTTTTGAATCTTAGCTCCCAGATGCTGCACGGTTTCTTCGATATCTCCTAAACCAGTTGACCTAGAGCAATAAAGTTAAGTTGCCTGAATTCTAGATTAAATTATCTAACAACGTGCATTTATAGATTTTGTATCTAGATACAAACAAAAAAGTTCATTTTTTTGAATTTTAGCTCCCAGATGCTGCACGGTTTCTTCGATATCTCCTAAACCAGTTGACCTAGAGCAATAAAGTTAAGTTGCCTGAATTCTAGATTAAATTATCTAACAACGTGCATTTATAGACTTTGTATCTAGATATAAACAAAAAAGTTCAACTTTTTGAATTTTAGCTCCCAGATGCTGCACGGTTTCTTCGATATCTCCTAAACCAGTTGACCTAGAGCAATAAAGTTAAGTTGCCTGAATTCTAGATTAAATTATCTAACAACGTGCATTTATAGATTTTGTATCTAGATACAAACAAAAAAGTTCATTTTTTTGAATTTTAGCTCCCAGATGCTGCACGGTTTCTTCGATATCTCCTAAACCAGTTGACCTAGAGCAATAAAGTTAAGTTGCCTGAATTCTAGATTAAATTATCTAACAACGTGCATTTATAGACTTTGTATCTAGATACAAACAAAAAAGTTAAACTTTTTGAATTTTAGCTCCCAGATGCTGCACGGTTTCTTCGATATCTCCTAAACCAGTTGACCTAGAGCAATAAAGTTAAGTTGCCTGAATTCTAGATTAAATTATCTAACAACGTGCATTTATAGATTTTGTATCTAGATACAAAACAAAAAAGTTCAACTTTTTGAATTTTAGCTCCCAGATGCTGCACGGTTTCTTCGATATCTCCTAAACCAGTTGACCTAGAGCAATAAAGTTAAGTTGCCTGAATTCTAGATTAAATTATCTAACAACGTGCATTTATAGATTTTGTATCTAGATACAAACAAAAAAGTTCAACTTTTTGAATTTTAGCTCCCAGATGCTGCACGGTTTCTTCGATATCTCCTAAACCAGTTGACCTAGAGCAATAAAGTTAAGTTGCCTGAATTCTAGATTAAATTATCTAACAACGTGCATTTATAGATTTTGTATCTAGATACAAACAAAAAAGTTCAACTTTTTGAATTTTAGCTCCCAGATGCTGCACGGTTTCTTCGATATCTCCTAAACCAGTTGACCTAGAGCAATAAAGTTAAGTTGCCTGAATTCTAGATTAAATTATCTAACAACGTGCATTTATAGATTTTGTATCTAGATACAAACAAAAAAAACTTTTTGAATTTTAGCTCCCAGATGCTGCACGGTTTCTTCGATATCTCCTAAACCAGTTGACCTAGAGCAACAAAGTTAAGTTGCCTGAATTCTAGATTAAATTATCTAACAACGTGCATTTATAGATTTTGTATCTAGATACAAACAAAAAAGTTCAACTTTTTGAATTTTAGCTCCCAGATGCTGCACGGTTTCTTCGATATCTCCTAAACCAGTTAACCTAGAGCAATAAAGTTAAGTTGCCTGAATTCTAGATTAAATTATCTAACAACGTGCATTTATAGATTTTGTATCTAGATACAAACAAAAAAGTTCAACTTTTTGAATTTTAGCACGGTTTCTTCGATATCTCCTAAACCAGTTGACCTAGAGCAATAAAGTTAAGTTGCCTGAATTCTAGATTAAATTATCTAACAACGTGCATTTATAGATTTTGTATCTAGATACAAACAAAAAAGTTCAACTTTTTGAATTTTAGCTCCCAGATGCTGCACGGTTTCTTCGATATCTCCTAAACCAGTTGACCTAGAGCAATAAAGTTAAGTTGCCTGAATTCTAGATTCAATTATCTAACAACGTGCATTTATAGATTTTGTATCTAGATACAAACAAAAAAGTTCAACTTTTTGAATTTTAGCTCCCAGATGCTGCACGGTTTCTTCGATATCTCCCAAACCAGTTGACCTACAGCGCTATAATTAATTTTCCTGAATTCTAGATTCAATTATCTAACAACGTGCATTTATAGATTTTGTATCTAGATACAAACAAAAAAGTTCAACTTTTTGAATTTTAGCTCCCAGATGCTGCACGGTTTCTTCGATATATCCTAAACCAGTTGACCTAGAGCAATAAAGTAAAGTTGCCTGAATTCTAGATTAAATTATCTAACAACGTGCATTTATAGATTTTGTATCTAGATACAAACAAAAAAGTTCAACTCCCAGATGCTGCACGGTTTCTTCGATATCTCCTAAACCAGTTGACCTAGAGCAATAAAGTTAAGTTGCCTGAATTCTAGATTAAATTATCTAACAACGTGCATTTATAGATTTTGTATCTAGATACAAACAAAAAAGTTCAACTTTTTGAATTTTAGCTCCCAGATGCTGCACGGTTTCTTCGATATCTCCTAAACCAGTTAACCTAGAGCAATAAAGTTAAGTTGCCTGAATTCTAGATTAAATTATCTAACAACGTGCATTTATAGATTTTGTATCTAGATACAAACAAAAAAGTTCAACTTTTTGAATTTTAGCACGGTTTCTTCGATATCTCCTAAACCAGTTGACCTAGAGCAATAAAGTTAAGTTGCCTGAATTCTAGATTAAATTATCTAACAACGTGCATTTATAGATTTTGTATCTAGATACAAACAAAAAAGTTCAACTTTTTGAATTTTAGCTCCCAGATGCTGCACGGTTTCTTCGATATCTCCTAAACCAGTTGACCTAGAGTAATAAAGTTAAGTTGCCTGAATTCTAGATTCAATTATCTAACAACGTGCATTTATAGATTTTGTATCTAGATACAAACAAAAAAGTTCAACTTTTTGAATTTTAGCTCCCAGATGCTGCACGGTTTCTTCGATATCTCCTAAACCAGTTGACCAAGAGCAATAAAGTTAAGTTGCCTGAATTCTAGATTAAATTATCTAACAACGTGCATTTATAGATTTTGTATCTAGATACAAACAAAAAAGTTCAACTTTTTGAATTTTAGCTCCCAGATGCTGCACGGTTTCTTCGATATCTCCTAAACCAGTTGACCTAGAGCAATAAAGTTAAGTTGCCTGAATTCTAGATTAAATTATCTAACAACGTGCATTTATAGATTTTGTATCTAGATACAAACAAAAAAGTTCATTTTTTTGAATTTTAGCTCCCAGATGCTGCACGGTTTCTTCGATATCTCCTAAACCAGTTGACCTAGAGCAATAAAGTTAAGTTGCCTGAATTCTAGATTAAATTATCTAACAACGTGCATTTATAGACTTTGTATCTAGATACAAACAAAAAAGTTAAACTTTTTGAATTTTAGCTCCCAGATGCTGCACGGTTTCTTCGATATCTCCTAAACCAGTTGACCTAGAGCAATAAAGTTAAGTTGCCTGAATTCTAGATTAAATTATCTAACAACGTGCATTTATAGATTTTGTATCTAGATACAAAACAAAAAAGTTCAACTTTTTGAATTTTAGCTCCCAGATGCTGCACGGTTTCTTCGATATCTCCTAAACCAGTTGACCTAGAGCAATAAAGTTAAGTTGCCTGAATTCTAGATTAAATTATCTAACAACGTGCATTTATAGATTTTGTATCTAGATACAAACAAAAAAGTTCAACTTTTTGAATTTTAGCTCCCAGATGCTGCACGGTTTCTTCGATATCTCCTAAACCAGTTGACCTAGAGCAATAAAGTTAAGTTGCCTGAATTCTAGATTAAATTATCTAACAACGTGCATTTATAGATTTTGTATCTAGATACAAACAAAAAAGTTCAACTTTTTGAATTTTAGCTCCCAGATGCTGCACGGTTTCTTCGATATCTCCTAAACCAGTTGACCTAGAGCAATAAAGTTAAGTTGCCTGAATTCTAGATTAAATTATCTAACAACGTGCATTTATAGATTTTGTATCTAGATACAAACAAAAAAAACTTTTTGAATTTTAGCTCCCAGATGCTGCACGGTTTCTTCGATACCTCCTAAACCAGTTGACCTAGAGCAACAAAGTTAAGTTGCCTGAATTCTAGATTAAATTATCTAACAACGTGCATTTATAGATTTTGTATCTAGATACAAACAAAAAAGTTCAACTTTTTGAATTTTAGCTCCCAGATGCTGCACGGTTTCTTCGATATCTCCTAAACCAGTTAACCTAGAGCAATAAAGTTAAGTTGCCTGAATTCTAGATTAAATTATCTAACAACGTGCATTTATAGATTTTGTATCTAGATACAAACAAAAAAGTTCAACTTTTTGAATTTTAGCACGGTTTCTTCGATATCTCCTAAACCAGTTGACCTAGAGCAATAAAGTTAAGTTGCCTGAATTCTAGATTAAATTATCTAACAACGTGCATTTATAGATTTTGTATCTAGATACAAACAAAAAAGTTCAACTTTTTGAATTTTAGCTCCCAGATGCTGCACGGTTTCTTCGATATCTCCTAAACCAGTTGACCTAGAGCAATAAAGTTAAGTTGCCTGAATTCTAGATTAAATTATCTAACAACGTGCATTTATAGATTTTGTATCTAGATACAAACAAAAAAGTTCAACTTTTTGAATTTCAGCTACCAGATGCTGCACGGTTTCTTCGATATCTCCCAAACCAGTTGACCTACAGCGATATAATTAATTTTCCTGAATTCTAGATTCAATTATCTAACAACTTGCATTTATAGATTTTGTATCTAGATACAAACAAAAAAGTTCAACATTTCGAATTTTAGCTCCCAGATGCTGCACGGTTTCTTCGATATCTCCCAAACCAGTTGACCTACAGCGATATAATTAATTTTCCTGAATTCTAAATTCAATTATCTAACAACTTGCATTTATAGATTTTGTATCTAGATACAAACAAAAAAGTTCAACTTTTTGAATTTTAGCTCCCAGATGCTGCACGGTTTCTTCGATATCTGTCAACCCAGTTGACCTACAGCGATATAATTAATTTTCCTGAATTCTAGATTCAATTATCTAACAACTTGCATTTATAGATTTTGTATCTAGATACAAACAAAAAAGTTCAACATTTTGAATTTTAGCTCCCAGATGCTGCACGGTTTCTTCGATATCTCCTAAACCAGTTGACCTAGAGTAATAAAGTTAAGTTGCCTGAATTCTAGATTCAATTATCTAACAACGTGCATTTATAGATTTTGTATCTAGATACAAACAAAAAAGTTCAACTTTTTGAATTTTAGCTCCCAGATGCTGCACGGTTTCTTCGATATCTCCTAAACCAGTTGACCTAGAGCAATAAAGTTAAGTTGCCTGAATTCTAGATTAAATTATCTAACAACGTGCATTTATAGATTTTGTATCTAGATACAAACAAAAAAGTTCAACTTTTTGAATTTTAGCTCCCAGATGCTGCACGGTTTCTTCGATATCTCCTAAACCAGTTGACCTAGAGCAATAAAGTTAAGTTGCCTGAATTCTAGATTAAATTATCTAACAACGTGCATTTATAAATTTTGTATCTAGATACAAACAAAAAAGTTCAACTTTTTGAATTTTAGCTCCCAGATGCTGCACGGTTTCTTCGATATCTCCTAAACCAGTTGACCTAGAGCAATAAAGTTAAGTTGCCTGAATTCTAGATTAAATTATCTAACAACGTGCATTTATAGATTTTGTATCTAGATACAAACAAAAAAGTTCAACTTTTTGAATTTTAGCTCCCAGATGCTGCACGGTTTCTTCGATATCTCCTAAACCAGTTTACCTAGAGCAATAAAGTTAAGTTGCCTGAATTCTAGATTAAATTATCTAACAACGTGCATTTATAGATTTTGTATCTAGATACAAACAAAAAAGTTCAACTTTTTGAATTTTAGCTCCCAGATGCTGCACGGTTTCTTCGATATCTCCTAAACCAGTTGACCTAGAGTAATAAAGTTAAGTTGCCTGAATTCTAGATTCAATTATCTAACAACGTGCATTTATAGATTTTGTATCTAGATACAAACAAAAAAGTTCAACTTTTTGAATTTTAGCTCCCAGATGCTGCACGGTTTCTTCGATATCTCCCAAACCAGTTGAGCTACAGCGATATAATTAATTTTCCTGAATTCTAGATTCAATTATCTAACAACGTGCATTTATAGATTTTGTATCTAGATACAAACAAAAAAGTTCAACTTTTTGAATTTTAGCTCCCAGATGCTGCACGGTTTCTTCGATATCTCCTAAACCAGTTGACCTAGAGCAATAAAGTTAAGTTGCCTGAATTCTAGATTAAATTATCTAACAACGTGCATTTATAGATTTTGTATCTAGATACAAACAAAAAAGTTCATTTTTTTGAATTTTAGCTCCCAGATGCTGCACGGTTTCTTCGATATCTCCTAAACCAGTTGACCTAGAGCAATAAAGTTAAGTTGCCTGAATTCTAGATTAAATTATCTAACAACGTGCATTTATAGACTTTGTATCTAGATACAAACAAAAAAGTTCAACTTTTTGAATTTTAGCTCCCAGATGCTGCACGGTTTCTTCGATATCTCCTAAACCAGTTGACCTAGAGCAATAAAGTTAAGTTGCCTGAATTCTAGATTAAATTATCTAACAACGTGCATTTATAGATTTTGTATCTAGATACAAAACCAAAAAGTTCAACTTTTTGAATTTTAGCTCCCAGATGCTGCACGGTTTCTTCGATATCTCCTAAACCAGTTGACCTAGAGCAATAAAGTTAAGTTGCCTGAATTCTAGATTAAATTATCTAACAACGTGCATTTATAGATTTTGTATCTAGATACAAACAAAAAAGTTCAACTTTTTGAATTTTAGCTCCCAGATGCTGCACGGTTTCTTCGATATCTCCTAAACCAGTTGACCTAGAGCAATAAAATTAAGTTGCCTGAATTGTAGATTAAATTATCTAACAACGTGCATTTATAGATTTTGTATCTAGATACAAACAAAAAAGTTCAACTTTTTGAATTTTAGCTCCCAGATGCTGCACGGTTTCTTCGATATCTCCTAAACCAGTTGACCTAGAGCAATAAAGTTAAGTTGCCTGAATTCTAGATTAAATTATCTAACAACGTGCATTTATAGATTTTGTATCTAGATACAAACAAAAAAGTTCAACTTTTTGAATTTTAGCTCCCAGATGCTGCATGGTTTCTTCGATATCTTCTAAAGCAGTTGACCTAGAGCAATAAAGTTAAGTTGCCTGAATTCTAGATTAAATTATCTAACAACGTGCATTTATAGATTTTGTATCTAGATACAAACAAAAAAGTTCAACTTTTTGAATTTCAGCTACCAGATGCTGCACGGTTTCTTCGATATCTCCCAAACCAGTTGACCTACAGCGATATAATTAATTTTCCTGAATTCTAGATTCAATTATCTAACAACTTGCATTTATAGATTTTGTATCTAGATACAAACAAAAAAGTTCAACATTTCGAATTTTAGCTCCCAGATGCTGCACGGTTTCTTCGATATCTCCCAAACCAGTTGACCTACAGCGATATAATTAATTTTCCTGAATTCTAAATTCAATTATCTAACAACTTGCATTTATAGATTTTGTATCTAGATACAAACAAAAAAGTTCAACTTTTTGAATTTTAGCTCCCAGATGCTGCACGGTTTCTTCGATATCTGTCAACCCAGTTGACCTACAGCGATATAATTAATTTTCCTGAATTCTAGATTCAATTATCTAACAACTTGCATTTATAGATTTTGTATCTAGATACAAACAAAAAAGTTCAACATTTTGAATTTTAGCTCCCAGATGCTGCACGGTTTCTTCGATATCTCCCAAACCAGTCGACCTACAGCGATATAAATAATTTTCATGAATTCTAGATTCAAGTATCTAACAACTTGCATTTATAGATTTTGTATCTAGATACAAACAAAAAAGTTCAACTTTTTGAATTTTAGCTCCCAGATGCTGCACGGTTTCTTCGATATCTGTCAACCCAGTTGACCTACAGCGATATAATTAATTTTCCTGAATTCTAGATTCAATTATCTAACAACTTGCATTTATAGATTTTGTATCTAGATACAAACAAAAAAGTTCAACTTTTTGAATTTTAGCTCCCAGATGCTGCACGGTTTCTTCGATATCTCCTAAACCAGTTGACCTAGAGCAATAAAGTTAAGTTGCCTGAATTCTAGATTAAATTATCTAACAACGTGCATTTATAGATTTTGTATCTAGATACAAACAAAAAAGTTCAACTTTTTGAATTTTAGCTCCCAGATGCTGCACGGTTTCTTCGATATCTGTCAACCCAGTTGACCTACAGCGATATAATTAATTTTCCTGAATTCTAGATTCAATTATCTAACAACTTGCATTTATAGATTTTGTATCTAGATACAAACAAAAAAGTTCAACTTTTTGAATTTTAGCTCCCAGATGCTGCACGGTTTCTTCGATATCTCCTAAACCAGTTGACCTAGAGCAATAAAATTAAGTTGCCTGAATTCTAGATTAAATTATCTAACAACGTGCATTTATAGATTTTGTATCTAGATACAAACAAAAAAGTTCAACTTTTTGAATTTTAGCTCCCAGATGCTGCACGGTTTCTTCGATATCTCCTAAACCAGTTGACCTAGAGCGATATAATTAATTTTCCTGAATTCTAGATTAAATTATCTAACAACGTGCATTTATAGATTTTGTATCTAGATACAAACAAAAAAGTTCAACTTTTTGAATTTTAGCTCCCAGATGCTGCACGGTTTCTTCGATATCTCCTAAACCAGTTGACCTAGAGCAATAAAGTTAAGTTGCCTGAATTCTAGATTAAATTATCTAACAACGTGCATTTATAGATTTTGTATCTAGATACAAACAAAAAAGTTCATTTTTTTGAATTTTAGCTCCCAGATGCTGCACGGTTTCTTCGATATCTCCTAAACCAGTTGACCTAGAGCAATAAAGTTAAGTTGCCTGAATTCTAGATTAAATTATCTAACAACGTGCATTTATAGACTTTGTATCTAGATACAAACAAAAAAGTTCAACTTTTTGAATTTTAGCTCCCAGATGCTGCACGGTTTCTTCGATATCTCCTAAACCAGTTGACCTAGAGCAATAAAGTTAAGTTGCCTGAATTCTAGATTAAATTATCTAACAACGTGCATTTATAGATTTTGTATCTAGATACAAAACAAAAAAGTTCAACTTTTTGAATTTTAGCTCCCAGATGCTGCACGGTTTCTTCGATATCTCCTAAACCAGTTGACCTAGAGCAATAAAGTTAAGTTGCCTGAATTCTAGATTAAATTATCTAACAACGTGCATTTATAGATTTTGTATCTAGATACAAACAAAAAAGTTCAACTTTTTGAATTTTAGCTCCCAGATGCTGCACGGTTTCTTCGATATCTCCTAAACCAGTTGAACTAGAGCAATAAAGTTAAGTTGCCTGAATTCTAGATTAAATTATCTAACAACGTGCATTTATAGATTTTCTATCTAGATACAAACAAAAAAGTTCAACTTTTTGAATTTTAGCTCCCAGATGCTGCACGGTTTCTTCGATATCTCCTAAACCAGTTGACCTAGAGCAATAAAGTTAAGTTGCCTGAATTCTAGATTAAATTATCTAACAACGTGCATTTATAGATTTTGTATCTAGATACAAACAAAAAAGTTCAACTTTTTGAATTTTAGCTCCCAGATGCTGCATGGTTTCTTCGATATCTTCTAAAGCAGTTGACCTAGAGCAATAAAGTTAAGTTGCCTGAATTCTAGATTAAATTATCTAACAACGTGCATTTATAGATTTTGTATCTAGATACAAACAAAAAAGTTCAACTTTTTGAATTTCAGCTACCAGATGCTGCACGGTTTCTTCGATATCTCCCAAACCAGTTGACCTACAGCGATATAATTAATTTTCCTGAATTCTAGATTCAATTATCTAACAACTTGCATTTATAGATTTTGTATCTAGATACAAACAAAAAAGTTCAACTTTTTGAATTTTAGCTCCCAGATGCTGCACGGTTTCTTCGATATCTGTCAACCCAGTTGATCTACTGCGATATAATTAATTTTCCTGAATTCTAGATTCAATTATCTAACAGCTTGCATTTATAGATTTTGTATCTAGATACAAACAAAAAAGTTCAACATTTTGAATTTTAGCTCCCAGATGCTGCACGGTTTCTTCGATATCTCCCAAACCAGTCGACCTACAGCGATATAAATAATTTTCATGAATTCTAGATTCAAGTATCTAACAACTTGCATTTATAGATTTTGTATCTAGATACAAACAAAAAAGTTCAACTTTTTGAATTTTAGCTCCCAGATGCTGCACGGTTTCTTCGATATCTGTCAACCCAGTTGACCTACAGCGATATAATTAATTTTCCTGAATTCTAGATTCAATTATCTAACAACTTGCATTTATAGATTTTGTATCTAGATACAAACAAAAAAGTTCAACTTTTTGAATTTTAGCTCCCAGATGCTGCACGGTTTCTTCGATATCTCCTAAACCAGTTGACCTAGAGCAATAAAGTTAAGTTGCCTGAATTCTAGATTAAATTATCTAACAACGTGCATTTATAGATTTTGTATCTAGATACAAACAAAAAAGTTCAACTTTTTGAATTTTAGCTTCCAGATGCTGCACGGTTTCTTCGATATCTCCTAAACCAGTTGACCTAGAGCAATAAAGTTAAGTTGCCTGAATTCTAGATTAAATTATCTAACAACGTGCATTTATAGATTTTGTATCTAGATACAAACAAAAAAGTTCAACTTTTTGAATTTTAGCTCCCAGATGCTGCACGGTTTCTTCGATATCTCCTAAACCAGTTGACCTAGAGCAATAAAGTTAAGTTGCCTGAATTCTAGATTAAATTATCTAACAACCTGCATTTATAGATTTTGTATCTAGATACAAACAAAAAAGTTCAACTTTTTGAATTTTAGCTCCCAGATGCTGCACGGTTTCTTCGATATCTGTCAACCCAGTTGACCTACAGCGATATAATTAATTTTCCTGAATTCTAGATTCAATTATCTAACAACTTGCATTTATAGATTTTGTATCTAGATACAAACAAAAAAGTTCAACATTTTGAATTTTAGCTCCCAGATGCTGCACGGTTTCTTCGATATCTCCCAAACCAGTCGACCTACAGCGATATAAATAATTTTCATGAATTCTAGATTCAAGTATCTAACAACTTGCATTTATAGATTTTGTATCTAGATACAAACAAAAAAGTTCAACATTTTGAATTTTAGCTCCCAGATGCTGCACGGTTTCTTCGATATCTCCCAAACCAGTTGACCTACAGCGATATAATTAATTTTCCTGAATTCTAGATTCAATTATCTAACAACTTGCATTTATAGATTTTGTATCTAGATACAAACAAAAAAGTTCAACATTTTGAATTTTAGCTCCCAGATGCTGCACGGTTTCTTCGATATCTCCTAAACCAGTTGACCTAGAGCAATAAAATTAAGTTGCCTGAATTCTAGATTAAATTATCTAACAACGTGCATTTATAGATTTTGTATCTAGATACAAACAAAAAAGTTCAACTTTTTGAATTTTAGCTCCCAGATGCTGCACGGTTTCTTCGATATCTCCTAAACCAGTTGACCTAGAGCGATATAATTAATTTTCCTGAATTCTAGATTAAATTATCTAACAACGTGCATTTATAGATTTTGTATCTAGATACAAACAAAAAAGTTCAACTTTTTGAATTTTAGCTCCCAGATGCTGCACGGTTTCTTCGATATCTCCTAAAACAGTTGACCTAGAGCAATAAAGTTAAGTTGCCTGAATTCTAGATTAAATTATCTAACAACGTGCATTTATAGATTTTGTATCTAGATACAAACAAAAAAGTTAATTTTTTTGAATTTTAGCTCCCAGATGCTGCACGGTTTCTTCGATATCTCCTAAACAAGTTGACCTAGAGCAATAAAGTTAAGTTGCCTGAATTCTAGATTAAATTATCTAACAACGTGCATTTATAGACTTTGTATCTAGATACAAACAAAAAAGTTCAACTTTTTGAATTTTAGCTCCCAGATGCTGCACGGTTTCTTCGATATCTCCTAAACCAGTTGACCTAGAGCAATAAAGTTAAGTTGCCTGAATTCTAGATTAAATTATCTAACAACGTGCATTTATAGATTTTGTATCTAGATACAAAACAAAAAAGTTCAACTTTTTGAATTTTAGCTCCCAGATGCTGCACCGTTTCTTCGATATCTCCTAAACCAGTTGACCTAGAGCAATAAAGTTAAGTTGCCTGAATTCTAGATTAAATTATCTAACAACGTGCATTTATAGATTTTGTATCTAGATACAAACAAAAAAGTTCAACTTTTTGAATTTTAGCTCCCAGATGCTGCACGGTTTCTTCGATATCTCCTAAACCAGTTGACCTAGAGCAATAAAGTTAAGTTGCCTGAATTCTAGATTAAATTATCTAACAACGTGCATTTATAGATTTTGTATCTAGATACAAACAAAAAAGTTCAACTTTTTGAATTTTAGCTCCCAGATGCTGCACGGTTTCTTCGATATCTCCTAAACCAGTTGACCTAGAGCAATAAAGTTAAGTTGCCTGAATTCTAGATTAAATTATCTAACAACGTGCATTTATAGATTTTGTATCTAGATACAAACAAAAAAGTTCAACTTTTTGAATTTTAGCTCCCAGATGCTGCACGGTTTCTTCGATATCTGTCAACCCAGTTGACCTACAGCGATATAATTAATTTTCCTGAATTCTAGATTCAATTATCTAACAACTTGCATTTATAGATTTTGTATCTAGATACAAACAAAAAAGTTCAACATTTTGAATTTTAGCTCCCAGATGCTGCACGGTTTCTTCGATATCTCCCAAACCAGTCGACCTACAGCGATATAAATAATTTTCATGAATTCTAGATTCAAGTATCTAACAACTTGCATTTATAGATTTTGTATCTAGATACAAACAAAAAAGTTCAACTTTTTGAATTTTAGCTCCCAGATGCTGCACGGTTTCTTCGATATCTGTCAACCCAGTTGACCTACAGCGATATAATTAATTTTCCTGAATTCTAGATTCAATTATCTAACAACTTGCATTTATAGATTTTGTATCTAGATACAAACAAAAAAGTTCAACTTTTTGAATTTTAGCTCCCAGATGCTGCACGGTTTCTTCGATATCTCCTAAACCAGTTGACCTAGAGCAATAAAGTTAAGTTGCCTGAATTCTAGATTAAATTATCTAACAACGTGCATTTATAGATTTTGTATCTAGATACAAACAAAAAAGTTCAACTTTTTGAATTTTAGCTTCCAGATGCTGCACGGTTTCTTCGATATCTCCTAAACCAGTTGACCTAGAGCAATAAAGTTAAGTTGCCTGAATTCTAGATTAAATTATCTAACAACGTGCATTTATAGATTTTGTATCTAGATACAAACAAAAAAGTTCAACTTTTTGAATTTTAGCTCCCAGATGCTGCACGGTTTCTTCGATATCTCCTAAACCAGTTGACCTAGAGCAATAAAGTTAAGTTGCCTGAATTCTAGATTAAATTATCTAACAACGTGCATTTATAGATTTTGTATCTAGATACAAACAAAAAAGTTCAACTTTTTGAATTTTAGCTCCCAGATGCTGCACGGTTTCTTCGATATCTGTCAACCCAGTTGACCTACAGCGATATAATTAATTTTCCTGAATTCTAGATTCAATTATCTAACAACTTGCATTTATAGATTTTGTATCTAGATACAAACAAAAAAGTTCAACATTTTGAATTTTAGCTCCCAGATGCTGCACGGTTTCTTCGATATCTCCCAAACCAGTCGACCTACAGCGATATAAATAATTTTCATGAATTCTAGATTCAAGTATCTAACAACTTGCATTTATAGATTTTGTATCTAGATACAAACAAAAAAGTTCAACATTTTGAATTTTAGCGCCCAGATGCTGCACGGTTTCTTCGATATCTCCCAAACCAGTTGACCTACAGCGATATAATTAATTTTCCTGAATTCTAGATTCAATTATCTAACAACTTGCATTTATAGATTTTGTATCTAGATACAAACAAAAAAGTTCAACATTTTGAATTTTAGCTCCCAGATGCTGCACGGTTTCTTCGATATCTCCCAAACCAGTTGACCTAGAGCAATAAAATTAAGTTGCCTGAATTCTAAATTCATTTATCTAACAACTTGCATTTATAGATTTTGTATCTAGATACGAACAAAAAAGTTCAACATTTTGAATTTTAGCTCCCAGATGCTGCACGGTTTCTTCGATATCTCCCAAACCAGTTGACCTACAGCGATATAATTAATTTTCCTGAATTCTAGATTCAATTATCTAACAACTTGCGTTTATAGATTTTGTATCTAGATACAAACAAAAAAGTTCAACATTTTGAATTTTAGCTCCCAGATGCTGCACGGTTTCTTCGATGTCTCCCAAACCAGTTGACCTACAGCGATATAATTAATTTTCCTGAATTCTAGATGCAATTATCTAACAACTTGCATTTATAGATTTTGTATCTAGATACAAACAAAAAAGTTCAACATTTCGAATTTTAGCTCCCAGATGCTGCACGGTTTCTTCTATATCTCCCAAACCAGTTGACCTAGAGTAATAAAATTAAGTTGCCTGAATTCTAAATTCAATTATCTAACAACTTGCATTTATAGATTTTGTATCTAGATACAAACAAAAAAGTTCAACTTTTTCAATTTTAGCTCCCAGATGCTGCACGGTTTCTTCGATATCTCCCAAACCAGTTGACCTACAGCGATATAATTAATTTTCCTGAATTTTAGATTCAATTATCTAACAACTTGCATTTATAGATTTTGTATCTAGATACAAACAAAAAAGTTCAACATTTTGAATTTTAGCTCCCAGATGCTGAACGGTTTCTTCGATATCTCCCAAACCAGTTGACCTACAGCGATATAATTAATTTGCCTGAATTCTAGATTCAATTATCTAACAACGTGCATTTATAGATTTTGTATCTAGATACAAACAAAAAAGTTCAACATTTTCAATTTTAGCTCCCAGATGCTGCACGGTTTCTTCGATATCTCCCAAACCAGTTGACCTACAGCGATATAATTAATTTTCCTGAATTTTAGATTCAATTATCTAACAACTTGCATTTATAGATTTTGTATCTAGATACAAACAAAAAAGTTCAACATTTTGAATTTTAGCTCCCAGATGCTGAACGGTTTCTTCGATATCTCCCAAACCAGTTGACCTAGAGTAATAAAATTAAGTTGCCTGAATTCTAAATTCAATTATCTAACAACTTGCATTTATAGATTTTGTATCTAGATACAAACAAAAAAGTTCAACATTTTGAATTTTAGCTCCCAGATGCTGCACGGTTTCTTCGATATTTCCCAAACCAGTTGACCTACAGCGATATAATTAATTTTCCTGAATTCTAGATTCAATTATCTAACAACTTGCATTTATAGATTTTGTATCTAGATACAAACAAAAAAGTTCAACATTTCGAATTTTAGCTCCCAGATGCTGCACGGTTTCTTCTATATCTCCCAAACCAGTTGACCTACAGCGATATAATTAATTTGCCTGAATTCTAGATTCAATTATCTAACAACGTGCATTTATAGATTTGTATCTAGATACAAACAAAAAAGTTCAACATTTTCAATTTTAGCTCCCAGATGCTGCACGGTTTCTTCGATATCTCCCAAACCAGTTGACCTACAGCGATATAATTAATTTTCCTGAATTTTAGATTCAATTATCTAACAACTTGCATTTATAGATTTTGTATCTAGATACAAACAAAAAAGTTCAACATTTTGAATTTTAGCTCCCAGATGCTGAACGGTTTCTTCGATATCTCCCAAACCAGTTGACCTAGAGTAATAAAATTAAGTTGCCTGAATTCTAAATTCAATTATCTAACAACTTGCATTTATAGATTTTGTATCTAGATACAAACAAAAAAGTTCAACATTTTGAATTTTAGCTCCCAGATGCTGCACGGTTTCTTCGATATTTCCCAAACCAGTTGACCTACAGCGATATAATTAATTTTCCTGAATTCTAGATTCAATTATCTAACAACTTGCATTTATAGATTTTGTATCTAGATACAAACAAAAAAGTTCAACATTTCGAATTTTAGCTCCCAGATGCTGCACGGTTTCTTCTATATCTCCCAAACCAGTTGACCTAGAGTAATAAAATTAAGTTGCCTGAATACTAAATTCAATTATCTAACAACTTGCATTTATAGATTTTGTATCTAGATACAAACAAAAAAGTTCAACATTTTGAATTTCAGCTCCCAGATGCTGCACGGTTTCTTCGATATCTCCTAAACCAGTTGACCTAGAGCAATAAAGTTAAGTTGCCTGAATTCTAGATTAAATTATCTAACAACGTGCATTTATAGATTTTGTATCTAGATACAAACAAAAAAGTTCAACTTTTTGAATTTTAGCTCCCAGATGCTGCACGGTTTCTTCGATATCTCCTAAACCAGTTGACCTAGAGCAATAAAGTTAAGTTGCCTGAATTCTAGATTAAATTATCTAACAACGTGCATTTATAGATTTTGTATCTAGATACAAACAAAAAAGTTCAACATTTTGAATTTTAGCTCCCAGATGCTGCACGGTTTCTTCGATATCTCCCAAACCAGTCGACCTACAGCGATATAAATAATTTTCATGAATTCTAGATTCAAGTATCTAACAACTTGCATTTATAGATTTTGTATCTAGATACAAACAAAAAAGTTCAACATTTTGAATTTTAGCTCCCAGATGCTGCACGGTTTCTTCGATATCTCCCAAACCAGTTGACCTACAGCGATATAATTAATTTTCCTGAATTCTAGATTCAATTATCTAACAACTTGCATTTATAGATTTTGTATCTAGATACAAACAAAAAAGTTCAACATTTTGAATTTTAGCTCCCAGATGCTGCACGGTTTCTTCGATATCTCCCAAACCAGTTGACCTAGAGCAATAAAGTTAAGTTGCCTGAATTCTAAATTCAATTATCTAACAACTTGCATTTATAGATTTTGTATCTAGATACGAACAAAAAAGTTCAACATTTTGAATTTTAGCTCCCAGATGCTGCACGGTTTCTTCGATATCTCCCAAACCAGTTGACCTACAGCGATATAATTAATTTTCCTGAATTCTAGATTCAATTATCTAACAACTTGCGTTTATAGATTTTGTATCTAGATACAAACAAAAAAGTTCAACATTTTGAATTTTAGCTCCCAGATGCTGCACGGTTTCTTCGATATCTCCCAAACCAGTTGACCTACAGCGATATAATTAATTTTCCTGAATTCTAGATTCAATTATCTAACAACTTGCATTTATAGATTTTGTATCTAGATACAAACAAAAAAGTTCAACATTTCGAATTTTAGCTCCCAGATGCTGCACGGTTTCTTCGATATCTCCCAAACCAGTTGACCTAGAGTAATAAAATTAAGTTGCCTGAATTCTAAATTCAATTATCTAACAACTTGCATTTATAGATTTTGTATCTAGATACAAACAAAAAAGTTCAACTTTTTCAATTTTAGCTCCCAGATGCTGCACGGTTTCTTCGATATCTCCCAAACCAGTTGACCTACAGCGATATAATTAATTTGCCTGAATTCTAGATTCAATTATCTAACAACGTGCATTTATAGATTTTGTATCTAGATACAAACAAAAAAGTTCAACATTTTCAATTTTAGCTCCCAGATGCTGCACGGTTTCTTCGATATCTCCCAAACCAGTTGACCTAGAGTAATAAAATTAAGTTGCCTGAATTCTAAATTCAATTATCTAACAACTTGCATTTATAGATTTTGTATCTAGATACAAACAAAAAAGTTCAACTTTTTGAATTTTAGCTCCCAGATGCTGCACGGTTTCTTCGATATCTGTCAAACCAGTTGACCTACAGCGATATAATTAATTTTCCTGAGTTCTAGATTCAATTATCTAACAACTTGCATTTATAGATTTTGTATCTAGATACAAACAAAAAAGTTCAATATTTTCAATTTTAGCTCCCAGATGCTGCACGGTTTCTTCGATATCTCCCAAACCAGTTGACCTACAGCGATATAAATAATTTCCATGAATTCTAGATTCAAGTATCTAACAACTTGCATTTATAGATTTTGTATCTAGATACAAACAAAAAAGTTCAACATTTTGAATTTTAGCTCCCAGATGCTGAACGGTTTCTTCGATATCTCCCAAACCAGTTGACCTACAGCGATATAATTAATTTTCCTGAATTCTAGATTCAATTATCTAACAACTTGCATTTATAGATTTTGTATCTAGATACAAACAAAAAAGTTCAACATTTTGAATTTTAGCTCCCAGATGCTGCACGGTTTCTTCGATATCTCCCAAACCAGTTGACCTACAGCGATATAATTAATTTTCCTGAATTCTAGATTCAATTATCTAACAACTTGCATTTATAGATTTTGACATAAAAAACCAAGAGCTATTCCCCCCTTTCTTCAATGTCTTTCGAGATACCAATGCCATAGATGACTCTCCATGTCGTGGCGTTCTACTAGCCATCCACGATAGCCTGGACGCATCTCCCCTTGCTACTTCCTCCTCCTCAAAACTAGACTTCGTTTCAATAAAAATATCATTCCCCCGTAAGTCCCTGTACATTATGTGTTTTTATATTTTACCTGGCCAACCTATTGAATCCTACCAACTTGCCATTGATGCGATTGACCAAATAATTGGCTCATCTGACTCCCTAGATGATATCCTCATCTTCGGCGACTTTAATCTTCCTCATCTGCACTGGACCCCTTCAGACGATGAATCCTTTCTCATCGCCTCAAATGCCAACTCAGCTAAGGAATGTCTCTTCATAGATAGGATGACAGACTCTAGCCTATCCCAAGTTAGTGGAGTCACAAACTGCATGGGTAGGCAATTAGACCTGATTTTCACAACTGATCCTATCAACTCCTCGGTCTCGCCTTGTCCCTTATCGCTCTCTACCATTGATAACTATCACCCCCCTCTCCTTCTTTCGTTATTCAACGACTCTCCACTTCAGCCCACATCTACCGCAGCTCTCTCCTCTTATGATTTTCATAAGGCTAACTTCCGAAAAATTAATTCCTATCTCAGCAAGTGCTCTTTCGACTTCGCCAATCTTTCATTAAATGATGCTCTGTCCATGTTTTACAGAGAATTATTCAATTCCATTTCGCACTATGTTCCCATTTCTCGTCATAAAACGTCATCTACATCTCCCCCATGGTATAATCATAGACTTCGTTCCTTACGAAACAAGAGAAACAAGCTATGGACAGTTTTTCTTCGCACCAACTCTTCTTCGGACTACTCTAACTATCTCGGTATCTATCTACAATTCGTCCAGCTTTATACTCTCTCTACCAACGCTATATAAATACTGCACAAGTCAACTTAATAAATGACCCCAAGTCCTTTTTCCGATTTGTCAACTACAAAAAAAAATCAGACGGCTACCCTCCTTCTCTCTCTTATGAAAACGTATCATTTACGGACCCACATACCATTGCCAACTCATTTGCCGCATTTTTCAAGCAATCTTTCTCTGACAACTTATTTGTACCGGACTCCACGTACTTCAGCTACCTACCTAACTTCTCTATTGGCCCCTTTCTCTCTCAAACTATTGACCATACTCTCATCGAAAATAAGTTACAAAAGCTAAACGATGAATTCTCACCCGGCCCAGATGGCCTCCCCGCAATTTTTCTCAAGAAGTGTGCTTCCAATTTGTCGGTCCCTCTTTCTTTCCTCTTTCGTCTATCTCTCTCCCAAGGAGCATTTCCACAGATTTGGAAGAGCGCTTTCATCACCCCGATACACAAAAAAGGATTAAAAAGTGAAATCACTAATTATCGCCCTATTGCCAAACTCTCACATATTCCCAAAATCTTCGAAAGTATCATATACGAAGCCTTAAGCTTTCGATGCAAGTCTCTTATTTCCCCTTACCAACATGGCTTTCTGAAAGGTAGATCAACCACTACAAATCTTGTCGAATTCGTGTCATTTGCCCTGTCAGCATTAGAGAACGGCAACGAAGTTGACGTTATTGCAACTGACTTTAGCAAGGCCTTTGATAAGATACCTCATCAATTAATTCATTTTAAATTGTCCGCTCTTGGGTTTGAACCCATTTTGGTAAAATGGATATCTTCCTACCTGGAAAACCGGTTTTATAGTGTTCGCTTCAGATCCGTCCTATCGGCCCCTTTCTTGGCAACCTCTGGTGTTCCGCAAGGCAGTCATTTGGGCCCCCTTCTCTTCATCCTCACTATAAACGACATTGAAAAGGTCATTAATCACTCCTCTCTTTCTCTATACGCCGACGATACCAAATTCTTTAAACTCGTTTCTTCACCTCATGACTCCTCTCTCCTTCAACAAGACCTTGATCGGTTCTCAACCTGGTGCCTCAAAAATTGCTTAGAGCTTAACATTCCCAAATGCCAATCTATTACCCTATCGCGCAAGCGCAACAAATCCCCTCCCCGTCACTACCTTCTCCATGGTCAACCAATCTCCTTCGTTCAATCTCTCCGTGACCTTGGAATAGTGTACGACAGTGAGTTAAATTTTCGTTTACATATTGACGAAATAATTCGTAAAGCCAACGCCTCACTTGGCTTTGTTAAACGCTGGTCTAAAGAATTCTGCAACCCCTACGTGACTAGATCCCTCTACACCACTTTTGTTCGCCCCCTCCTTGAGTACGCCAGCCAAGCTTGGTCTCCTTTTCATCAAGTTCACGTGCTCAGAATCGAGAACATCCAACGTCGCTTCCTTCGATTTGCTCTTCGAGGATTGCCTTGGAATGATCCTTTTACGTTGCCTCCATACTCAGATCGCCTAAATCTCATCAACATGAAATCCCTTGAGGATCGTAGGGACGCTGCGGACATTCTTTTCATTTATCGCCTACTCTCAGGCTCCGTCGACTGCGCCTCTCTTAACAACTCTATTTTCTTTAACACTAATCCTCGTAATTTACGCTGCCCTCGTCTCTTTTACCTTCCGACCCATCGAACCTCATATGGCTCCAACGAACCAATCTCCCGTATGCTGCAGAAGGTTAACTCAAATCTCTCCGTCTTTGATTTCAACCGTAACCCTGCCCGCCTTAAAATCGATCTCCTTCACCATTCCCCTAATCCTTAAGCTTTAGTTTTAAGCTTTCTTAAGTTTTAGTATTTAAGTTATTCATTAGATGTTAGTTTTAGCTTGTAGTAAGCCAAATAAATGAGGGCTATCTCTGCCCTCACCAAATTAAAATTAAATTAAATTAAAATTAGATACAAACAAAAAAGTTCAACATTTTGAATTTTAGCTCCAAGATGCTGCACGGTTTCTTCGATATCTCCCAAACCAGTTGACCTAGAGTAATAAAATTAAGTTGCCTGAATTCTTAATTCAATTATCTAACAACTTGCAATTATAGATTTTGTATCTAGATACAAAAAAAAAGTTCAACTTTTTGAATTTTAGCTCCCAGATGCTGCACGGTTTCTTCGATATCTCCCAAACCAGTTGACCTACAGCGATATAATTAATTTTCCTGAGTTCTAGATTCAATTATCTAACAACTTGCATTTAGAGATTTTGTATCTAGATACAAACAAAAAAGTTCAACATTTTCAATTTTAGCTCCCAGATGCTGCACGGTTTCTTCGATATCTCCCAAACCAGTTGACCTACAGCGATATAATTCATTTTCCTGAATTCTAAATTCAATTATCTAACAACTTGCATTTATAGATTTTGTATCTAGATACAAACAAAAAAGTTCAACTTTTTGAATTTTAGCTCCCAGATGCTGCACGGTTTCTTCGATATCTGTCAAACCAGTTGACCTACAGCGATATAATTAATTTTCCTGAGTTCTAGATTCAATTATCTAACAACTTGCATTTATAGATTTTGTATCTAGATACAAACAAAAAAGTTCAACATTTTCAATTTTAGCTCCCAGATGCTGCACGGTTTCTTCGATATCTCCCAAACCAGTTGACCTACAGCGATATAAATAATTTTCATGAATTCTAGATTCAAGTATCTAACAACTTGCATTTATAGATTTTGTATCTAGATACAAACAAAAAAGTTCAACATTTTGAATTTTAGCTCCCAGATGCTGAACGGTTTCTTCGATATCTCCCAAACCAGTTGACCTACAGCGATATAATTAATTTTCCTGAATTCTAGATTCAATTATCTAACAACTTGCATTTATAGATTTTGTATCTAGATACAAACAAAAAAGTTCAACATTTTGAATTTTAGCTCCCAGATGCTGCACGGTTTCTTCGATATCTCCCAAACCAGTTGACCTACAGCGATATAATTAATTTTCCTGAATTCTAGATTCAATTATCTAACAACTTGCATTTATAGATTTTGTATCTAGATACAAACAAAAAAGTTCAACATTTTGAATTTTAGCTCCAAGATGCTGCACGGTTTCTTCGATATCTCCCAAACCAGTTGACCTAGAGTAATAAAATTAAGTTGCCTGAATTCTTAATTCAATTATCTAACAACTTGCATTTATAGATTTTGTATCTAGATACAAAAAAAAAAGTTCAACTTTTTGAATTTTAGCTCCCAGATGCTGCACGGTTTCTTCGATATCTCCCAAACCAGTTGACCTACAGCGATATAATTAATTTTTCTGAGTTCTAGATTCAATTATCTAACAACTTGCATTTAGAGATTTTGTATCTAGATACAAACAAAAAAGTTCAACATTTTCAATTTTAGCTCCCAGATGCTGCACGGTTTCTTCGATATCTCCCAAACCAGTTGACCTACAGCGATATAAATAATTTTCATGAATTCTAGATTCAAGTATCTAACAACTTGCATTTATAGATTTTGTATCTAGATACAAACAAAAAAGTTCAACATTTTGAATTTTAGCTCCCAGATGCTGAACGGTTTCTTCGATATCTCCCAAACCAGTTGACCTACAGCGATATAATTAATTTTCCTGAATTCTAGATTCAATTATCTAACAACTTGCATTTATAGATTTTGTATCTAGATACAAACAAAAAAGTTCAACATTTTGAATTTTAGCTCCCAGATGCTGCACGGTTTCTTCGATATCTCCCAAACCAGTTGACCTACAGCGATATAATTAATTTTCCTGAATTCTAGATTCATTTATCTAACAACTTGCATTTATAGATTTTTTATCTAGATACAAACAAAAAAGTTCAACATTTTGAATTTTAGCTCCAAGATGCTGCACGGTTTCTTCGATATCTCCCAAACCAGTCGACCTAGAGTAATAAAATTAAGTTGCCTGAATTCTAAATTCAATTATCTAACAACTTGCATTTATAGATTTTGTATCTAGATACAAAAAATAAAGTTCAACTTTTTGAATTTTAGCTCCCAGATGCTGCACGGTTTCTTCGATATCTCCCAAACCAGTTGACCTACAGCGATATAATTAATTTTCCTGAATTCTAGATTCAATTATCTAATAACTTGCATTTATAGATTTTGTATCTAGATACAAACAAAAAAGTTCAACTTTTTGAATTTTAGCTCCCAGATCCTGCACGGTTTCTTCGATATCTCCCAAACCAGTTGACCTACAGCGATATAATTAATTTTCCTGAATTCTAAATTCAATTATCTAACAACTTGCATTTATAGATTTTGTATCTAGATACAAACAAAAAAGTTCAACATTTTGAATTTTAGATCCCAGATGCTGCACGGTTTCTTCGATATCTCCCAAGCCAGTTGACCTACAGCGATATAATTAATTTTCCTGAATTCTAGATTCAATTATCTAACAACTTGCATTTATAGATTTTGTATCTAGATACAAACAAAAAAGTTCAACATTTTGAATTTTAGCTCCAAGATGCTGCACGGTTTCTTCGATATCTCCCAAACCAGTTGACCTAGAGTAATAAAATTAAGTTGCCTGAATTCTAAATTCAATTATCTAACAACTTGCATTTATAGATTTTGTATCTAGATACAAACAAAAAAGTTCAACTTTTTGAATTTTAGCTCCCAGATGCTGCACGGTTTCTTCGATATCTCCCAAACCAGTTGACCTACAGCGATATAATTAATTTTCCTGAATTCTAGATTCAAGTATCTAACAACTTGCATTCGGGAAGCGACTGAGAGAGCCATAGTAGTAGCTGCACCCAATTGCTAGCTGGCATCGTTTATGGTTAGAACTAGGGCGGTATCTGATCGCCTTCGAACCTCTAACTTTCGTTCTTGATTAATGAAAACATCTTTGGCAAATGCAACATCCAATACCACTCACATATTGATTGGTCAAAAAAAATTCATGCTAAGTATATTCACTTAACTTTAGAAAATTAATTTACAATCAAATTATAAGCGATATGAATATATTTTCTTGTGTTGAGTCAAATTAAGCCGCAGGCTCCACTCCTGGTGGTGCCCTTCCGTCAATACCTTTAAGTTTCAGTTTCTTTGCAACCATACTTGCCAAGGAGCCCAAAACCTTTGGTTTCCCGGGAAGCGACTGAGAGAGCCATAGTAGTAGCTACACCCAATTGCTAGCTGGCATCGTTTATGGTTAGAACTAGGGCGGTATCTGATCGCCTTCGAACCTCTAACTTTCGTTCTTGATTAATGAAAACATCTTTGGCAAATGCAACATCCAATACCACTCACATATTGATTGGTCAAAAAAAATGCATGCTAAGTATATTCACTTAACTTTAGAAAATTAATTTACAATCAAATTATAAGCGATATGAATATATTTTCTTGTGTTGAGTCAAATTAAGCCGCAGGCTCCACTCCTGGTGGTGCCCTTCCGTCAATTCCTTTAAGTTTCAGTTTCTTTGCAACCATACTTCCCAAGGAGCCCAAAACCTTTGGTTTCCCGGGAAGCGACTGAGAGAGCCATAGTAGTAGCTACACCCAATTGCTAGCTGGCATCGTTTATGGTTAGAACTAGGGCGGTATCTGATCGCCTTCGAACCTCTAACTTTCGTTCTTGATTAATGAAAACATCTTTGGCAAATGCAACATCCAATACCACTCACATATTGATTGTTAAAAAAAAATTCATGCTAAGTATATTCACTTAACTTTAGAAAATTAATTTACAATCAAATTATAAGCGATATGAATATATTTTGCAAAGGTCAAATGTAACTTTAAAAAAAAGTTATTTCAAATAAGCTTGCCAAGCCTTATTTGTATTTTTTATATTTATATTAAAATATTGAACCTTTCACAATACATTTTCAATGATTATTTTCAAATTACTAATTTTTCATTTACTTCATTTGAAGTAATATATATATATATATTAATATATATTTATTTATTTATTTATTTTTATGCCAAAAGCAATAAATGCTTCATCATGCAAAAGAACCAGGATTATAATATTGTTCACGATATAATATACCATGAATGACGAGAGGAAGGTAATAAGTTCTCGGTATAGCTATTTCGTCTTCTTTTCCACTTTGTAATTTTTTTCATTCAATCCATACACCTTTTTTCTTCAGTTCGAAAATTTTTCCCATTTTATCACAAAATAGTCTCATAACAGACGTAAGGGAATTAGAGTTTTTCATAATGTCCTAACCCAGCAATATCTTTGTGTATACACTTTATAGTATTATCATTGCATACAGACTCTATAGTATTCTCACTTCGTGTGTACGACGATACGCCACCTGTACGCTGTGGGCCAAAACAAATGGTGATAGTTTATGCACATTATGTGGGTTTATTTTTGTTTTCCTCCAATCTCCTGAATGGGAATATGAGAATGTAGATCATTCAGGTAGCGACTACCGATACCGATGGTGGCTGATGTTTGATGTAGCGGACATTCTCATCGGGTAGATTTGTCGTATTTTATTTGTTGGCTCTGATGGAGGTATCAGCAGAATATTTATACCCTATTCTAGGGGTATATTAATTTTGACGCATAGTTTGTAACATACCTTAATATTGCCCGTAGACCCCTAAAAGTTACTATATTTATGATCAGCATCGATAGTAATGTCGATCTAGCCATGTCCGTCCGTCCGTCCGTCCGTCGGCAAAAATTAGGCCTTTAAACTGGACCTAGAGAGCTGAAATTTTAACCATATACTCTCTAGGGTCCCGAAATAATCAAGTTTACGAATTTTTGAAATCCGCCCACAGACACGCAAACAAACTCAAAAAAACAAAATTTTGGAAAAAATCGAATTTTGAGCTAGGAAGCTGAAATTTTTTATATATGATCTATGATTCCTAAAACTGTTCGGGATAACATTTTTTCAAAATCCGCCCACTGACGCGCCCACAAATAAATAAAACAATTTTTTTGAAAATCCAAAGTTTGAGCTAGGGAGCTGAAATTTATAATATATACTCTCTAGGGGCCCTTTATGCTCATGTGTTATTTTTTTTTAAATCCGCCTACTGACACGCCCACAATTAAATAAAACAATTTTATTGAAACACCCAAGTTTGAGCTAGGGAGCGTTTTTTTTGATAAAATCCTTTAAATGTTATATAACAAAATATGTAAAGCGTTCTTAACAATTCAACCATACTTAGACTTTTGTCACGCCCACTTATGAGGGATAGGAATAAGAATAGGGTATCCAAAAGTTCGCCCAAGCGGACTGTAGCCCGTCCCTATGTTTTTCAAATGATTTTCTTTATAATTCATATTTGCAAGTGAAAAATAGATATTGATATTTAATGGTAGGGGCGATGGTGGATAAAGAAAGGTGGGAGAATTGTCATCGAGTAGATTGATGGTATATTATTTGTTGGCTTCTATGAAAGTTCGGGGTAGGTTATGGCATATTGCAATTAGACCATCACAGTCACCTGTAACTTGTTTCTTTGTATTCAATACAATTGGTGTCTGTGTTTACATCGGTGAAGGAGATTCTCATTTCAGCAAAGAGGATTCCCAAATGGTTTATAAACCTTATTTGCATGTGAAAAAATATTAATTGAGGCAGAGATAGAATAAGATAAGACAAGTTATAATGTGTGTATAAACGAGTGCGCATGAACCACTGAAATTGGTTTATCCTTAAGGGTTTCCACTTTAAAAAGAAAATCGGGGATTTTTTCGGACCCGTAAAATGAAATTTGCCACTTTTCAATTTTACAAACAGAACTTACTGAAGAAGTTTGTTGACTTATTGGTGGTGCTTGTCTGCGTTGGGTCGAAAACGAAGCGTTATTTAAAAAATGTTCGAAGTCAGAACGAGCGTTCGAAGGGCTCGTACGATTCACATTGGGAGTATTTAAATTCAAATTGTCCAATCTTCCAACTAAGGTAGTATCTCCAATAGACTGCATTTCACGAATGAAAACTCGATGGTTTGCTTCGAGTCTATGGCTTCTTCTTGAACAGGTGAACGATGTTCATTAATATCTCATCGCTCATTATTATCATCACTATTGTGGTTACTTGCCTGACAAGATTGCATTGCTGCAGGAGGGTTATCTACCAGTTGTAGTAAAATCTTATCCTGGCTTAAGCCTACACTAGCCCCAGGTGGAGTACGACTAACTATTGGCCTGGATTCCATTGCTCCTGAACGGGGAGTTATATTTCGAAAAGTGGACGAATTTCTCAAATTACTTGGTGTTCCTTAGAACGTGTATTTGGAACTCTATTATCCAATGAAAATTCTTACTAGGTATCCATTAAATATTTATCGTATAGGGCCTATTGACCAAGAAGTGGTGGTGCAGCATGGCACAATACTGACACAAAATAAATGATGTCATTGCTTTATAAATTAGATCGAATATTTTTAAATTAATTACAAAAAAAATGATAGAAATCGGTACCTTTTTCGACAAGATATAGCCGAAAAAGTGAGAGTCTCAAATGCGATAAACTCATAATATCTCATTTGATGAAAAATACCGAAATCAAATTTTATTCAATTTTTCCTTTCAAACGAATCGCCTCTTCCATCATACATTCTACTCGCAGACGAAGAAGCCAGATTTCTTATTTTTCCATCATCTCCCTCTCATCAAACATACTACTTTCCGAAGCGAAGGCAACATTGCAAATCATTAAAAGTATTCGGCTGTTACACAGAAAAATAAATACATACATACTTACACTTCCATAAGAATGAAAATCATATGGCATGACCAGAGAGTCGATAATGCGAGATCCATTATCCATACAAATTAACTTACTTTAATTCCATCACCTCTGCTTCTTGCAAATCCTACATTCTACCTGTGCTTCGAAACAACAAAAATGTTTATGCTCCTTCTTACAAAGAAAAAAAATACATACAAACATGGGAATGCAATTATGAAAAGGCATACAACGAAAACAAATTTCTTCATTCTGCATGACCTATCTCACTTTAAATTTAATATAAGTTAAAAGAATCAAAAACATATATTTGCTTCCTCTTTACACTCGGAGGATAATTTTTCTTTCAAAATGTGAGAAAATCCAAATAAAATTATTCATTTTACGTGAAATCATATTTCTAGTCTCATTCCCTCCTACACAATAAATTCATTCTTACTGCTGTCATATCAAAACCAAGAACCAATCTAAATTCATTTCCCAAGCTAAATCGAAATCGTAACAGCGATGAATGCGTCAGACGGTGGGGCTTGCTATCACAAAAAAAAAGGCTTTAGACAGTACTATAGAGTTTATATACAATGATCACAACCTTTAATTTACTTCATTCCCCGCGGCCATTTTGATGTCTGTTGAATTGAGTTTGTTCAAGTGAATCGGATTAATTTGTACGGGCGGCAGAAAAAATTAACTTCAAATATATAAAAAAGTGTCGAAAAAATAATGCGGTAAGTACAGATATTCATGTAATTTAAGTCAATAATTGATCAAAGGAATTGGAAAGTTTTCTTATTTCATTGCTATTGAAACTGCAATTTGCAAGTAATTGCAGTTTTCTTTCAAAATGGCGACGGAAAAAAATTACCTATTCGGCTTAGATTTGGGAACGCAATATAAAAAGTTTGCGTCTTCTGAAATAAAAAACAAGACTGTTTCCTGCATTAAGTAGGCCGATCTCGGAATTGGGTGGATTTATGTGAAAATATTGCCCATTACTTGTGACGGCGAGCTGGCCGGCCGTTTGAGACTTTGCCCCGTATAAGTTTTGATTGCCGTACAGGCTTAGTGTTGTTGTTTTTTGTAGGGATATGCGCGTTCGGATTTTCATCAACTGGAGGAGTATCGCCGTTTGCCATTAAATTAAATAGAAATTTCGGTGGTAGGGCGAATCCTAATTTCTTCGATGCATTCGCTTCGTTCCGGATGAGATTAAGGTGAGAGTTTTTGGAGCTGCGTTTCACTTTAGAATTGTGCAGGCTGATGAAGATTTTTTGTTGTAAAATTTGTGGGGATGAATGAGCTATTCGGTTGGCAGTTGTTCGGTGTTGAATAGGCGTTTTTGTCACTCGTTTCGAATGTGGTTTGATGTAAAAATCTTTCCTTAATGAAGCTGCTTATATGGAAGATCTTCTAACTTTAAAAGTTGAACGCAGCCATTTGAAATGTTCAATTAAAATGTTTAATTTGGCATAGAAACTTTGCGTTATTGTAGCAATCATTTAGGGATTTCCGCAATTCTTGAAGCCGTGATTTGGGAGATTTCCGGAGTTGAAATAACGCATTCTTGGTGTCTTTTTCAGTGTTGAAACTTTGCGTTCTGACGGCCTCATTTGGCCGGCTTCTGCTGTCGAAATTTCGCCCCATACATGAACCCTCAATTTGGAGTTTTTCATTTCATTCATTTGGGAGATTTCCGAAGTTGAAAGAAAGCATTGCTGACGGCGTGTGTCGTTTTGTAAGGGTTTTGTTGTTTAAACTAAGTTTTCATCGTTGAACCTTCGGCTTATTAATGTTCTCACTTGGCTTGCATTTACCATCGAAACTTCTACGCATTTTTACGCCCTCATGGAGAATTTTCGTCGGTACAACTTTGGCTTTGGGCGTTGAATTTACATATTCGTGACGCTTTCGCTTGGGAGCCTCTTAACGTCGAAACTTTGCTGCGTTCTTAAAGCCTCAATTTTGAGTTTTTTGTAATTGAAACTTCGTTTTTCACGCCGCCATTTGGAAGGTTTTCGGAGTTCCTTTCTTGTGTGTTGTCATTTCGAAAACATTTGGCTGAAACGTCGTTTTCAAGTTACTCCAGCTTATTCAGATCTCAGGAAACCCCTTTTTTCGTCATCCTTCATGGGTTTCCTTAATTATCAAAATATTATAGCAAACGTCCGCTTACGTTTTTTGTCTCTCTTTTCAGGTTCGTGTTTGCGCGTCAAATTATCGCTTTGGAATTTGCGTTTCGTTGCTTCTTGTCAGTGGGAATTTCCCCTTCAAAATTCGTCGTGAGAGTCACAAAGTCGTCCTTAAAAATACGCCGTCGGCTGTTGCTACAAGGTAAGCAGAGTTCTGCGTAAAGTTCGATAGCGAAATCGTTCGTCCAGAGTGTGTCCGGTCAGTAAATATCGGTGAACGATCGAAAATTTATTTGCCAAATTTCCTTTAGGTGAATCGCGCGAGTCGCAAAGCAAGATTCGATATTTAAAATGTGCCTTTCGAGTGCGCGAGTGTCTCCTTAAATCGTTCGTTTATTATTCGCGATCCCTTTTAAAATTGTTTTTCAAGAATTAGCTTTATTTTTTTTTAATATTCACGAGAGATCAAAGCCATCGCGAAGTAAATACAATAAAAATCCTTTGAATGCCCGTAGTAGAGTTTCATGTCTTGTCGGCTCATTGCCATTGAAATGTGATAAGTGCGATTTCTTACATTCGATTTCGACAAATTTGCGTTTATTTCAATGCCAAATCAATATAAGGAAAAATTATCCTTAGTCCAAATTGGTTTAAATTTCCCCCCAAATCCCTGTGAGTGATCAAAGTTCGCGGGTAAATTTTCCTTTTAAAGTTCTCGTTCGTCTCTCGTTCTTCGCAAAAACAGGTTTCGTTTGAGTGCGCCAATAAAATGTCGTCGCGAGTGTCACAAAGTCGTCCTTTCAAATTTGCCATCCGGGGTGATGCTCCAAGTTATGAGATAAGTTCCGGGTAAGTGTCGTTAGCGAAATTGTTTTTCCAGAGTCCATCGTGTTCCTTATTATCACTGAGTGATCAAAAGTTTCCCACAAAATGTCTTTGTCAAATTCGGTATTAAAAATGCCCCTTCCGAGCCCATGAAAATATGTTTTGCCAAATTTCCTTAAAATTGCGCGAGTGGTTCAAGTCAAAAATCTGTTTTGAAAATGCCCCTTCCGAGTGCCCGAGTGTCGCCTCAATCTTTCCTCTGTTATTCGCGATCAAAGTAAATTTCCAAAGTTTCCACGCAAAAATAAATTTCGTTTGAATGCCGGGTAGGTATGTGTCGTTAGAGAAATCGTTCTTCCAGAGTGCATCGGGTCTCTAATTATTCGTGAGTGATCGAAACCTTTTTTATTTAATTAAAAATGTCCCTTCCGAGTTTTGTCAAATTTCCTTAAAATGAATTGCGCGAGTGTTTCAAGTCCAAAATCTGTATTAAAAATCCCCCTTCCGAGTGCCCGAGTGTCCCCTTAAATCTTTCGTCTACTATTCGCGATTAAATTAAATTTCTCTTTAAAGATCTCGTCGCAAAAATAAGTTTCATTTTAGTGCCGGGTAAGTGTCGTTAGCCACTCCAGAGTGCATCGAGTCCCTAAATATCCGTGAGTGATCGCAACCCTTTTTATTTTATTTAAACTGTCCCTTCCGAGTGCCCGAGTGTCCCTTTTTATCTTTCGTCTGTAATTCGCGAGCACCCTGAATCCCCTTTAAATTTTCTTTCTAGAATTATCGTTTTTCTTTTAATATTCGCGATCCTTCGAGTGCTCGTAACAGAGTTTCATGTCTTGTCTTTAGTCGGGTCCTTGCCATTGAAAAGTGATAAGTGCGATTTCTATTCATGTGAAAAATAAATTAAAGGGAAAATTACCCTTATTGCGTAGTGGTCCCTTTAAATTTAGCCGCAAATCCCCGTGAGTGATTAAAGTTCGCCGACATATTTCCCTTTTCAAAATCTTGTCGTAAAAATAAGTTTCTTTTGAGTGTGCCAATAAAATGTCCAACGAGTGCGTCGTTACTTTGGTTCGAATCGGCATGCTGCCGCAACGTTATTGTATGGCTTTGTATCAAATGCTCATCATAAGAAGAAAAACCGGGGTAAGTGAATATTTCTTTCATAGATGTTTACTTTTATTGCTTTTCCTTAATCTTTTTTCTGAAACACGAATTTTTTGATATCCAAGCGTTGTCCTTGATCCTCTGTTTTGTTCCAATAGGCAGCTCTGCGAATTAACTGTCTGATTACTGCTGATGTTGCCTTTTATTACTTGTCTTTGACCTGTGTTTTGTTCCAATAGGCAGCTCTGCGAATTAACTGTCTGATTACTGCTGATGTTGGCTTTTATTACTTGTCTTTGACCTCTTTCCTGAAACACAAATTGATGGATATTCGAGCGTTGTTGAATCCTCGATCCTCTCTTTTCTTCCAGTAGGCAACTCCGCGAACTTACTGGCTGATCAATATAGAGCCGCGGCTGCTCTGCTGGGTCACGCTGGCAAAGTTAAAAATACACACAAGGCCATGCACTGTCCGACAATAAATTGAAATGTTTTTATAAGGCGCAAGCTCACAAAACATCAACCATACATCCAGTGGTCGTTGCAGGGACTTTTGATCCTTACTTATGAGGGCTTTATCGTCAACAAAGAATTACTGATGCACTTTGTAGTCCGTCACTTTTTCCTTCAAGCAGATCAAGGCCTGTAATATAATATCGAAGGACTAAAGACGGTTCACTGCATTATCCCGACATTGACTGCGAACTTCTCCGTGATTTCACTCTTGTCTTTACTACCTCAAACATATCCATGGGCATCTTATGTACGTAGGCTTCTGTCTTAAGGCCACCCGAAACAGACCTCTTGATTTATGCAAATCCTTTAAGTGTGGTGTGGTGGATTTTCCTGCGGAGAATCCGCACTGGTCATCAGAGAGCCGTATTTTTTCCCGCAACGGATTTTTTGAGCATTTCGCCCCGGTTTCAGCTGGTTTTTCGGAGAATATCGAGGTTAAATTCATTGGGCATAGTTTTGTCTATGTTTGTATGCCGCTTGGCTCGTCCTTAAATTTATATGTTTCTATCCTCACTTTCTTTTGATAGGGATATCTTGGAATTCATCCCCCAATTCGAATGGTTGCCTTTGACGGACAGCAGAGTTTTTGTCACTTTCTTTTGATAGGGAGGTCTTGGAATTCATCCCCCAATTCGAATGGTCGCCTCTGCCGGACAGCGGGGTTTTTGTCACCTTTATTGAAACACCCAAGTTTGAGCTAGGGAGCGTTTTTTTTGATAAAATCCTTTAAATGTTATATAACAAAATATGTAAAGCGTTCTTAACAATTCAACCATACTTAGACTTTTGTAACGCCCACTTATGAGGGATAGGAATAAGAATAGGGTATCCAAAAGTTCGCCCAAGCGGACTGTAGCCCGTCCCTATGTTTTTCAAATGATTTTCTTTATAATTCATATTTGCAAGTGAAAAATAGATATTCATATTTAATGGTAGGGGCGATGGTGGATAAAGAAAGGTGGGAGAATTGTCATCGAGTAGATTGATGGTATATTATTTGTTGGTTTCTATGAAAGTTCGGGGTAGGTTATGGCATATTGCAATTAGACCATCACAGTCACCTGTAACTTGTTTCTTTGTATTCAATACAATTGGTGTCTGTGTTTACATCGGTGAAGGAGATTCTCATTTCAGCAAAGAGGATTCCCAAATGGTTTATAAACCTTATTTGCATGTGAAAAAATATTAATTGAGGCAGAGATAGAATAAGATAAGACAAGTTATAATGTGTGTATAAACGAGTGCGCATGAACCACTGAAATTGGTTTATTTATTGGCCTTGTAAAAGGACATGCAAATTTGCGAGTACGTGTTCCCAGCTATATTGCGAACGATCCTTAAGGGTTTCCACTTTAAAAAGAAAATCGGGGATTTTTTCGGACCCGTAAAATGAAATTTGCCACTTTTCAATTTTACAAACAGAACTTACTGAAGAAGTTTGTTGACTTATTGGTGGTGCTTGTCTGCGTTGGGTCGAAAACGAAGCGTTATTTAAAAAATGTTCGAAGTCAGAACGAGCGTTCGAAGGGCTCGTACGATTCACATTGGGAGTATTTAAATTCAAATTGTCCAATCTTCCAACTATGGTATCTCCAATAGACTGCATTTCACGAATGAAAACTCGATGGTTTGCTTCGAGTCTATGGCTTCTTCTTGAACAGGTGAACGATGTTCATTAATATCTCATCGCTCATTATTATCATCACTATTGTGGTTACTTGCCTGACAAGATTGCATTGCTGCAGGAGGGTTATCTACCAGTTGTAGTAAAATCTTATCCTGGCTTAAGCCTACACTAGCCCCAGGTGGAGTACGACTAACTATTGCCCTGGATTCCATTGCTCCTGAACGGGGAGTTATATTTCGAAAAGTGGACGAATTTCTCAAATTACTTGGTGTTCCTCTAGAACGTGTATTTGGAACTCTATTATCCAACGAAAATTCTTACTAGGTATCCATTAAATATTTATCGTATAGGGCCTATTGACCAAGAAGTGGTGGTGCAGCATGGCACAATACTGACACAAAATAAATGATGTCATTGCTTTATAAATTAGATCGAATATTTTTAAATCAATTACAAAAAAAATGATAGAAATCGGTACCTTTTTCGACAAGATATAGCCGAAACAGTGAGAGTCTCAAATGTGATAAACTCATAATATCTCATTTGATGAAAAATACCGAAATCAAATTTTATTCAATTTTTCCTTTCAAACGAATCGCCTCTTCCATCATACATTCTACTCGCAGACGAAGAAGCCAGATTTCTTATTTTTCCATCATCTCCCTCTCATCAAACATACTACTTTCCGAAGCGAAGGCAACATTGCAAATCATTAAAAGTATTCGGCTGTTACACAGAAAAATAAATACATACATACTTACACTTCCATAAGAATGAAAATCATATGGCATGACCAGAGAGTCGATAATGCGAGATCCATTATCCATACAAATTAACTTACTTTAATTCCATCACCTCTGCTTCTTGCAAATCCTACATTCTACCTGTGCTTCGAAACAACAAAAATGTTTATGCTCCTTCTTACAAAGAAAAAAAATACATACAAACATGGGAATGCAATTATGAAAAGGCATACAACGAAAACAAATTTCTTCATTTGTTTTGAATGAATATCCTTACATTCCTTACCACGTAAAAGGGGACGGCTGGAGTTACAGCGCTGTTTCACGGTCAGCCACAACCGATCATCAGACTCCTTATGTGGTGCTGGTCTGTCTTTTTCCTTCATTTATCCCGAAATTCCATTTTCTTCCACTGGGATTCGAACCTAGACCAGCGTCTTCTCAGGCAAGCACTCTTGCACTGTGCCATTGAAGCCACGAGTTTATCCAATGGATATCCAGTGGATAAACTCGTGGCTTCAATGGCACAGTGCAAGAGTGCTTGCCTGAGAAGACGCTGGTCTAGGTTCGAATCCCAGTGGAAGAAAATGGAATTTCGGGATAAATGAAGGAAAAAGACAGACCAGCACCACATAAGGAGTCTGATGATCGGTTGTGGCTGACCGTGAAACGGCGCTGTAACTCCAGCCGTCCACTTTACGTGGTAAGGAATGTAAGGATATTCATTCAAAACAAATAAAGGAATTGACGGAAAACAAAAATTAAAACCAGGAAAAATTGTGTGGTATCACATAAAAAACCATTAATCATAAAATTTCTTCATTCTGCATGACCTATCTCACTTTAAATTTAATATAAGTTAAAAGAATCAAAAACATATATTTGCTTCCTCTTTACACTCAGAGGATAATTTTTCTTTCAAAATGTGAGAAAATCCAAATAAAATTATTCATTTTACGTGAAATCATATTTCTAGTCTCATTCCCTCCTACACAATAAATTCATTCTTACTGCTGTCATATCAAAACCAAGAACCAATCTAAATTCATTTCCCAAGCTAAATCGAAATCGTAACAGCGATGAATGCGTCAGACGGTGGGGCTTGCTATCACAAAAAAAAAGGCTTTAGACAGTACTATAGAGTTTATATACAATGATCACAACCTTTAATTTACTTCATTCCCCGCGGCCATTTTGATGTCTGTTGAATTGAGTTTGTTCAAGTGAATCGGATTAATTTGTACGGGCGGCAGAAAAAATTAACTTCAAATATATAAAAAAGTGTCGAAAAAATAATGCGGTAAGTACAGATATTCATGTAATTTAAGTCAATAATTGATCAAAGGAATTGGAAAGTTTTCTTATTTCATTGCTATTGAAACTGCAATTTGCAAGTAATTGCAGTTTTCTTTCAAAATGGCGACGGAAAAAAATTACCTATTCGGCTTAGATTTGGGAACGCAATATAAAAAGTTTGCGTCTTCTGAAATAAAAAACAAGACTGTTTCCTGCATTAAGTAGGCCGATCTCGGAATTGGGTGGATTTATGTGAAAATATTGCCCATTACTTGTGACGGCGAGCTGGCCGGCCGTTTGAGACTTTGCCCCGTATAAGTTTTGATTGCCGTACAGGCTTAGTGTTGTTGTTTTTTGTAGGGATATGCGCGTTCGGATTTTCATCAACTGGAGGAGTATCGCCGTTTGCCATTAAATTAAATAGAAATTTCGGTGGTAGGGCGAATCCTAATTTCTTCGATGCATTCGCTTCGTTCCGGATGAGATTAAGGTGAGAGTTTTTGGAGCTGCGTTTCACTTTAGAATTGTGCAGGCTGATGAAGATTTTTTGTTGTAAAATTTGTGGGGATGAATGAGCTATTCGGTTGGCAGTTGTTCGGTGTTGAATAGGCGTTTTTGTCACTCGTTTCGAATGTGGTTTGATGTAAAAATCTTTCCTTAATGAAGCTGCTTATATGGAAGATCTTCTAACTTTAAAAGTTGAACGCAGCCATTTGAAATGTTCAATTAAAATGTTTAATTTGGCATAGAAACTTTGCGTTATTGTAGCAATCATTTAGGGATTTCCGCAATTCTTGAAGCCGTGATTTGGGAGATTTCCGGAGTTGAAATAACGCATTCTTGGTGTCTTTTTCAGTGTTGAAACTTTGCGTTCTGACGGCCTCATTTGGCCGGCTTCTGCTGTCGAAATTTCGCCCCATACATGAACCCTCAATTTGGAGTTTTTCATTTCATTCATTTGGGAGATTTCCGAAGTTGAAAGAAAGCATTGCTGACGGCGTGTGTCGTTTTGTAAGGGTTTTGTTGTTTAAACTAAGTTTTCATCGTTGAACCTTCGGCTTATTAATGTTCTCACTTGGCTTGCATTTACCATCGAAACTTCTACGCATTTTTACGCCCTCATGGAGAATTTTCGTCGGTACAACTTTGGCTTTGGGCGTTGAATTTACATATTCGTGACGCTTTCGCTTGGGAGCCTCTTAACGTCGAAACTTTGCTGCGTTCTTAAAGCCTCAATTTTGAGTTTTTTTGTAATTGAAACTTCGTTTTTCACGCCGCCATTTGGGAGGTTTTCGGAGTTCCTTTCTTGTGTGTTGTCATTTCGAAAACATTTGGCTGAAACGTCTTTTTCAAGTTACTCCAGCTTATTCTGATCTCAGGAAACACCTTTTTTCGTCATCCTTCATGGGTTTCCTTAATTATCAAAATATTATAGCAAACGTCCGCTTACGTTTTTTGTCTCTCTTTTCAGGTTCGTGTTTGCGCGTCAAATTATCGCTTTGGAATTTGCGTTTCGTTGCTTCTTGTCAGTGGGAATTTCCCCTTCAAAATTCGTCGTGAGAGTCACAAAGTCGTCCTTAAAAATACGCCGTCGGCTGTTGCTACAAGGTAAGCAGAGTTCTGCGTAAAGTTCGATAGCGAAATCGTTCGTCCAGAGTGTGTCCGGTCAGTAAATATCGGTGAACGATCGAAAATTTATTTGCCAAATTTCCTTTAGGTGAATCGCGCGAGTCGCAAAGCAAGATTCGATATTTAAAATGTGCCTTTCGAGTGCGCGAGTGTCTCCTTAAATCGTTCGTTTATTATTCGCGATCCCTTTTAAAATTGTTTTTCAAGAATTAGCTTTATTTTTTTTTAATATTCACGAGAGATCAAAGCCATCGCGAAGTAAATACAATAAAAATCCTTTGAATGCCCGTAGTAGAGTTTCATGTCTTGTCGGGTCATTGCCATTGAAATGTGATAAGTGCGATTTCTTACATTCGATTTCGACAAATTTGCGTTTATTTCAATGCCAAATCAATATAAGGAAAAATTATCCTTAGTCCAAATTGGTTTAAATTTCCCCCCAAATCCCTGTGAGTGATCAAAGTTCGCGGGTAAATTTTCCTTTTAAAGTTCTCGTTCGTCTCTCGTTCTTCGCAAAAACAGGTTTCGTTTGAGTGCGCCAATAAAATGTCGTCGCGAGTGTCACAAAGTCGTCCTTTCAAATTTGCCATCCGGGGTGATGCTCCAAGTTATGAGATAAGTTCCGGGTAAGTGTCGTTAGCGAAATTGTTTTTCCAGAGTCCATCGTGTTCCTTATTATCACTGAGTGATCAAAAGTTTCCCACAAAATGTCTTTGTCAAATTCGGTATTAAAAATGCCCCTTCCGAGCCCATGAAAATATGTTTTGCCAAATTTCCTTAAAATTGCGCGAGTGGTTCAAGTCAAAAATCTGTTTTGAAAATGCCCCTTCCGAGTGCCCGAGTGTCGCCTCAATCTTTCCTCTGTTATTCGCGATCAAAGTAAATTTCCAAAGTTTCCACGCAAAAATAAATTTCGTTTGAATGCCGGGTAGGTATGTGTCGTTAGAGAAATCGTTCTTCCAGAGTGCATCGGGTCTCTAATTATTCGTGAGTAATCGAAACCTTTTTTATTTAATTAAAAATGTCCCTTCCGAGTTTTGTCAAATTTCCTTAAAATGAATTGCGCGAGTGTTTCAAGTCCAAAATCTGTATTAAAAATCCCCCTTCCGAGTGCCCGAGTGTCCCCTTAAATCTTTCGTCTACTATTCGCGATCAAATTAAATTTCTCTTTAAAGATCTCGTCGCAAAAATAAGTTTCATTTTAGTGCCGGGTAAGTGTCGTTAGCCACTCCAGAGTGCATCGAGTCCCTAAATATCCGTGAGTGATCGCAACCCTTTTTATTTTATTTAAACTGTCCCTTCCGAGTGCCCGAGTGTCCCTTTTAATCTTTCTCTGTAATTCGCGAGCACCCTGAATCCCCTTTAAATTTTCTTTCTAGAATTATCGTTTTTCTTTTAATATTCGCGATCCTTCGAGTGCTCGTAACAGAGTTTCATGTCTTGTCTTTAGTCGGGTCCTTGCCATTGAAAAGTGATAAGTGCGATTTCTATTCATGTGAAAAATAAATTAAAGGGAAAATTACCCTTATTGCGTAGTGGTCCCTTTAAATTTAGCCGCAAATCCCCGTGAGTGATTAAAGTTCGCCGACATATTTCCCTTTTCAAAATCTTGTCGTAAAAATAAGTTTCTTTTGAGTGTGCCAATAAAATGTCCAACGAGTGCGTCGTTACTTTGGTTCGAATCGGCATGCTGCCGCAACGTTATTGTATGGCTTTGTATCAAATGCTCATCATAAGAAGAAAAACCGGGGTAAGTGAATATTTCTTTCATAGATGTTTACTTTTATTGCTTTTCCTTAATCTTTTTTCTGAAACAGGAATTTTTTGATATCCAAGCGTTGTCCTTGATCCTCTGTTTTGTTCCAATAGGCAGCTCTGCGAATTAACTGTCTGATTACTGCTGATGTTGCCTTTTATTACTTGTCTTTGACCTGTGTTTTGTTCCAATAGGCAGCTCTGCGAATTAACTGTCTGATTACTGCTGATGTTGGCTTTTATTACTTGTCTTTGACCTCTTTCCTGAAACACAAATTGATGGATATTCGAGCGTTGTTGAATCCTCGATCCTCTCTTTTCTTCCAGTAGGCAACTCCGCGAACTTACTGGCTGATCAATATAGAGCCGCGGCTGCTCTGCTGGGTCACGCTGGCAAAGTTAAAAATACACACAAGGCCATGCGCTGTCCGACAATAAATTGAAATGTTTTTATAAGGCGCAAGCTCACAAAACATCAACCATACATCCAGTGGTCGTTGCAGGGACTTTTGATCCTTACTTATGAGGGCTTTATCGTCAACAAAGAATTACTGATGCACTTTGTAGTCCGTCACTTTTTCCTTCAAGCAGATCAAGGCCTGTAATATAATATCGAAGGACTAAAGACGGTTCACTGCATTATCCCGACATTGACTGCGAACTTCTCCGTGATTTCACTCTTGTCTTTACTACCTCAAACATATCCATGGGCATCTTATGTACGTAGGCTTCTGTCTTAAGGCCACCCGAAACAGACCTCTTGATTTATGCAAATCCTTTAAGTGTGGTGTGGTGGATTTTCCTGCGGAGAATCCGCACTGGTCATCAGAGAGCCGTATTTTTTCCCGCAACGGATTTTTTGAGCATTTCGCCCCGGTTTCAGCTGGTTTTTCGGAGAATATCGAGGTTAAATTCATTGGGCATAGTTTTGTCTATGTTTGTATGCCGCTTGGCTCGTCCTTAAATTTATATGTTTCTATCCTCACTTTCTTTTGATAGGGATATCTTGGAATTCATCCCCCAATTCGAATGGTTGCCTCTGACGGACAGCAGAGTTTTTGTCACTTTCTTTTGATAGGGAGGTCTTGGAATTCATCCCCCAATTCGAATGGTCGCCTCTGCCGGACAGCGGGGTTTTTGTCACCTTTATTGAAACACCCAAGTTTGAGCTAGGGAGCGTTTTTTTTGATAAAATCCTTTAAATGTTATATAACAAAATATGTAAAGCGTTCTTAACAATTCAACCATACTTAGACTTTTGTAACGCCCACTTATGAGGGATAGGAATAAGAATAGGGTATCCAAAAGTTCGCCCAAGCGGACTGTAGCCCGTCCCTATGTTTTTCAAATGATTTTCTTTATAATTCATATTTGCAAGTGAAAAATAGATATTCATATTTAATGGTAGGGGCGATGGTGGATAAAGAAAGGTGGGAGAATTGTCATCGAGTAGATTGATGGTATATTATTTGTTGGTTTCTATGAAAGTTCGGGGTAGGTTATGGCATATTGCAATTAGACCATCACAGTCACCTGTAACTTGTTTCTTTGTATTCAATACAATTGGTGTCTGTGTTTACATCGGTGAAGGAGATTCTCATTTCAGCAAAGAGGATTCCCAAATGGTTTATAAACCTTATTTGCATGTGAAAAAATATTAATTGAGGCAGAGATAGAATAAGATAAGACAAGTTATAATGTGTGTATAAACGAGTGCGCATGAACCACTGAAATTGGTTTATTTATTGGCCTTGTAAAAGGACATGCAAATTTGCGAGTACGTGTTCCCAGCTATATTGCGAACGATCCTTAAGGGTTTCCACTTTAAAAAGAAAATCGGGGATTTTTTCGGACCCGTAAAATGAAATTTGCCACTTTTCAATTTTACAAACAGAACTTACTGAAGAAGTTTGTTGACTTATTGGTGGTGCTTGTCTGCGTTGGGTCGAAAACGAAGCGTTATTTAAAAAATGTTCGAAGTCAGAACGAGCGTTCGAAGGGCTCGTACGATTCACATTGGGAGTATTTAAATTCAAATTGTCCAATCTTCCAACTATGGTATCTCCAATAGACTGCATTTCACGAATGAAAACTCGATGGTTTGCTTCGAGTCTATGGCTTCTTCTTGAACAGGTGAACGATGTTCATTAATATCTCATCGCTCATTATTATCATCACTATTGTGGTTACTTGCCTGACAAGATTGCATTGCTGCAGGAGGGTTATCTACCAGTTGTAGTAAAATCTTATCCTGGCTTAAGCCTACACTAGCCCCAGGTGGAGTACGACTAACTATTGCCCTGGATTCCATTGCTCCTGAACGGGGAGTTATATTTCGAAAAGTGGACGAATTTCTCAAATTACTTGGTGTTCCTCTAGAACGTGTATTTGGAACTCTATTATCCAACGAAAATTCTTACTAGGTATCCATTAAATATTTATCGTATAGGGCCTATTGACCAAGAAGTGGTGGTGCAGCATGGCACAATACTGACACAAAATAAATGATGTCATTGCTTTATAAATTAGATCGAATATTTTTAAATCAATTACAAAAAAAATGATAGAAATCGGTACCTTTTTCGACAAGATATAGCCGAAACAGTGAGAGTCTCAAATGTGATAAACTCATAATATCTCATTTGATGAAAAATACCGAAATCAAATTTTATTCAATTTTTCCTTTCAAACGAATCGCCTCTTCCATCATACATTCTACTCGCAGACGAAGAAGCCAGATTTCTTATTTTTCCATCATCTCCCTCTCATCAAACATACTACTTTCCGAAGCGAAGGCAACATTGCAAATCATTAAAAGTATTCGGCTGTTACACAGAAAAATAAATACATACATACTTACACTTCCATAAGAATGAAAATCATATGGCATGACCAGAGAGTCGATAATGCGAGATCCATTATCCATACAAATTAACTTACTTTAATTCCATCACCTCTGCTTCTTGCAAATCCTACATTCTACCTGTGCTTCGAAACAACAAAAATGTTTATGCTCCTTCTTACAAAGAAAAAAAATACATACAAACATGGGAATGCAATTATGAAAAGGCATACAACGAAAACAAATTTCTTCATTCTGCATGACCTATCTCACTTTAAATTTAATACGTATAATCCCGATAAATCGTAGTGTCAAGGGACCTAGAGTTTATTGCGAATTATAGGGGTTTTCGAATTAGCGAGATTACGAATTATTGAAGGTTTAAGAAATAAAAATACGATTTAAAGGGATTTTATGTTTTAAATTCAAATTCAATATTTAACACAATATATTGGATATATTATGCACAAAAAACCAATTTTTCTACATAGGTACTTGCATAACATGTACCTATGTACAAAAAAAAATAAAAAAAAAATTGTTCACAAATGGACAGACACTTATGTATACGGTTTGAAGTTTGCAATATCATAGGAAATTTACGTTAACATAACGGTAACCGTTTTTGCCAAAAAATCTGTGAATGCACGTGCTTACATTGAAACAGAAACAGCTGCCATTACCTCTGCAGCTGCACACATTTGCAAGGGTGAGCAAATCCCCTTTCGTCCCCAGATGTTACTCCAAGTCCTTTCTTTGTGATTAAACATAAACATATTGTAACAAACGTGATTCAGAGTATTTAAGATAAGGAATGAGACTTTTTTTTCGAATAAACGGGGTTATCAACAGAGACTTACGAATTATAAGACGTTTTATATGACTTTGCATATGGAAATTATTGCGAATTACCGAGGGGACCGAAATGCACTGTTTTTTTACGAATAACCGGGGTTTTTTCAGGGGACCTGCAGTTTATTTCGAATAAGAGGGGTTTACGAATTAACGGGGTACGAATTATCGAGATTATACTGAAGAATCAAAAACATATATTTGCTTCCTCTTTACACTCAGAGGATAATTTTTCTTTCAAAATGTGAGAAAATCCAAATAAAATTATTCATTTTACGTGAAATCATATTTCTAGTCTCATTCCCTCCTACACAATAAATTCATTCTTACTGCTGTCATATCAAAACCAAGAACCAATCTAAATTCATTTCCCAAGCTAAATCGCAATCGTAACAGCGATGAATGCGTCAGACGGTGGGGCTTGCTATCACAAAAAAAAGGCTTTAGACAGTACTATAGAGTTTATATACAATGATCACAACCTTTAATTTACTTCATTCCCCGCGGCCATTTTGATGTCTGTTGAATTGAGTTTGTTCAAGTGAATCGGATTAATTTGTACGGGCGGCAGAAAAAATTAACTTCAAATATATAAAAAAGTGTCGAAAAAATAATGCGGTAAGTACAGATATTCATGTAATTTAAGTCAATAATTGATCAAAGGAATTGGAAAGTTTTCTTATTTCATTGCTATTGGGCTTTTTTCACCTGCTGCAATTTGCAAGTAATTGCAGTTTTCTTTCAAAATGGCGACGGAAAAAAATTACCTATTCGGCTTAGATTTGGGAACGCAATATAAAAAGTTTGCGTCTTCTGAAATAAAAAACAAGACTGTTTCCTGCATTAAGTAGGCCGATCTCGGAATTGGGTGGATTTATGTGAAAATATTGCCCATTACTTGTGCCGGCGAGCTGGCCGGCCGTTTGAGACTTTGCCCCGTATAAGTTTTGATTGCCGTACAGGCTTAGTGTTGTTGTTTTTTGTAGGGATATGCGCGTTCGGATTTTCATCAACTGGAGGAGTATCGCCGTTTGCCATTAAATTAAATAGAAATTTCGGTGGTAGGGCGAATCCTAATTTCTTCGATGCATTCGCTTCGTTCCGGATGAGATTAAGTGAGAGTTTTTGGAGCTGCGTTTCACTTTAGAATTGTGCAGGCTGATGAAGATTTTTTGTTATAAAATTTGTGGGGATGAATGAGCTATTCGGTTGGCAGTTGTTCGGTGTTGAATAGGCGTTTTTGTCACTCGTTTCGAATGTGGTTTGATGTAAAAATCTTTCCTTAATGAAGCTGCTTATATGGAAGATCTTCTAACTTTAAAAGTTGAACGCAGCCATTTGAAATGTTCAATTAAAATGTTTAATTTGGCATAGAAACTTTGCGTTATTGTAGCAATCATTTAGGGATTTCCGCAATTCTTGAAGCCGTGATTTGGGAGATTTCCGGAGTTGAAATAACGCATTCTTGGTGTCTTTTTCAGTGTTGAAACTTTGCGTTCTGACGGCCTCATTTGGCCGGCTTCTGCTGTCGAAATTTCGCCCCATACATGAACCCTCAATTTGGAGTTTTTCATTTCATTCATTTGGGAGATTTCCGAAGTTGAAAGAAAGCATTGCTGACGGCGTGTGTCGTTTTGTAAGGGTTTTGTTGTTTAAACTAAGTTTTCATCGTTGAACCTTCGGCTTATTAATGTTCTCACTTGGCTTGCATTTACCATCGAAACTTCTACGCATTTTTACGCCCTCATGGAGAATTTTCGTCGGTACAACTTTGGCTTTGGGCGTTGAATTTACATATTCGTGACGCTTTCGCTTGGGAGCCTCTTAACGTCGAAACTTTGCTGCGTTCTTAAAGCCTCAATTTTGAGTTTTTTGTAATTGAAACTTCGTTTTTCACGCCGCCATTTGGGAGGTTTTCGGAGTTCCTTTCTTGTGTGTTGTCATTTCGAAAACATTTGGCTGAAACGTCGTTTTCAAGTTACTCCAGCTTATTCAGATCTCAGGAAACCCCTTTTTTCGTCATCCTTCATGGGTTTCCTTAATTATCAAAATATTATAGCAAACGTCCGCTTACGTTTTTTGTCTCTCTTTTCAGGTTCGTGTTTGCGCGTCAAATTATCGCTTTGGAATTTGCGTTTCGTTGCTTCTTGTCAGTGGGAATTTCCCCTTCAAAATTCGTCGTGAGAGTCACAAAGTCGTCCTTAAAAATACGCCGTCGGCTGTTGCTACAAGGTAAGCAGAGTTCTGCGTAAAGTTCGATAGCGAAATCGTTCGTCCAGAGTGTGTCCGGTCAGTAAATATCGGTGAACGATCGAAAATTTATTTGCCAAATTTCCTTTAGGTGAATCGCGCGAGTCGCAAAGCAAGATTCGATATTTAAAATGTGCCTTTCGAGTGCGCGAGTGTCTCCTTAAATCGTTCGTTTATTATTCGCGATCCCTTTTAAAATTGTTTTTCAAGAATTAGCTTTCTTTTTTTTAATATTCACGAGAGATCAAAGCCATCGCGAAGTAAATACAATAAAAATCCTTTGAATGCCCGTAGTAGAGTTTCATGTCTTGTCGGGTCATTGCCATTGAAATGTGATAAGTGCGATTTCTTACATTCGATTTCGACAAATTTGCGTTTATTTCAATGCCAAATCAATATAAGGAAAAATTATCCTTAGTCCAAATTGGTTTAAATTTCCCCCCAAATCCCTGTGAGTGATCAAAGTTCGCGGGTAAATTTTCCTTTTAAAGTTCTCGTTCGTCTCTCGTTCTTCGCAAAAACAGGTTTCGTTTGAGTGCGCCAATAAAATGTCGTCGCGAGTGTCACAAAGTCGTCCTTTCAAATTTGCCATCCGGGGTGATGCTCCAAGTTATGAGATAAGTTCCGGGTAAGTGTCGTTAGCGAAATTGTTTTTCCAGAGTCCATCGTGTTCCTTATTATCACTGAGTGATCAAAAGTTTCCCACAAAATGTCTTTGTCAAATTCGGTATTAAAAATGTCCCTTCCGAGCCCATGAAAATATGTTTTGCCAAATTTCCTTAAAATTGCGCGAGTGGTTCAAGTCAAAAATCTGTTTTGAAAATGCCCCTTCCGAGTGCCCGAGTGTCGCCTCAATCTTTCCTCTGTTATTCGCGATCAAAGTAAATTTCCAAAGTTTCCACGCAAAAATAAATTTCGTTTGAATGCCGGGTAGGTATGTGTCGTTAGAGAAATCGTTCTTCCAGAGTGCATCGGGTCTCTAATTATTCGTGAGTGATCGAAACCTTTTTTATTTAATTAAAAATGTCCCTTCCGAGTTTTGTCAAATTTCCTTAAAATGAATTGCGCGAGTGTTTCAAGTCCAAAATCTGTATTAAAAATCCCCCTTCCGAGTGCCCGAGTGTCCCCTTAAATCTTTCGTCTACTATTCGCGATCAAATTAAATTTCTCTTTAAAGATCTCGTCGCAAAAATAAGTTTCATTTTAGTGCCGGGTAAGTGTCGTTAGCCACTCCAGAGTGCATCGAGTCCCTAAATATCCGTGAGTGATCGCAACCCTTTTTATTTTATTTAAACTGTCCCTTCCGAGTGCCCGAGTGTCCCTTTTAATCTTTCTCTGTAATTCGCGAGCACCCTGAATCCCCTTTAAATTTTCTTTCTAGAATTATCGTTTTTCTTTTAATATTCGCGATCCTTCGAGTGCTCGTAACAGAGTTTCATGTCTTGTCTTTAGTCGGGTCCTTGCCATTGAAAAGTGATAAGTGCGATTTCTATTCATGTGAAAAATAAATTAAAGGGAAAATTACCCTTATTGCGTAGTGGTCCCTTTAAATTTAGCCGCAAATCCCCGTGAGTGATTAAAGTTCGCCGACATATTTCCCTTTTCAAAATCTTGTCGTAAAAATAAGTTTCTTTTGAGTGTGCCAATAAAATGTCCAACGAGTGCGTCGTTACTTTGGTTCGAATCGGCATGCTGCCGTAACGTTATTGTATGGCTTTGTATCAAATGCTCATCATAAGAAGAAAAACCGGGGTAAGTGAATATTTCTTTCATAGATGTTTACTTTTATTGCTTTTCCTTAATCTTTTTTCTGAAACACGAATTTTTTGATATCCAAGCGTTGTCCTTGATCCTCTGTTTTGTTCCAATAGGCAGCTCTGCGAATTAACTGTCTGATTACTGCTGATGTTGCCTTTTATTACTTGTCTTTGACCTGTGTTTTGTTCCAATAGGCAGCTCTGCGAATTAACTGTCTGATTACTGCTGATGTTGGCTTTTATTACTTGTCTTTGACCTCTTTCCTGAAACACAAATTGATGGATATTCGAGCGTTGTTGAATCCTCGATCCTCTCTTTTCTTCCAGTAGGCAACTCCGCGAACTTACTGGCTGATCAATATAGAGCCGCGGCTGCTCTGCTGGGTCACGCTGCCAAAGTTAAAAATACACACAAGGCCATGCGCTGTCCGACAATTAATTGAAATGTTTTCATAAGGCGCAAGCTCACAAAACATCAACCATACATCCAGTGGTCGTTGCAGGGACTTTTGATCCTTACTTTTGAGGGCTTTATCGTCAACAAAGAATTACTGATGCACTTTGTAGTCCGTCACTTTTTCCTTCAAGCAGATCAAGGCCTGTAATATAATATCGAAGGACTAAAGACGGTTCACTGCATTATCCCGACATTGACTGCGAACTTCTCCGTGATTTCACTCTTGTCTTTACTACCTCAAACATATCCATGGGCATCTTATGTACGTAGGCTTCTGTCTTAAGGCCACCCGAAACAGACCTCTTGATTTATGCAAATCCTTTAAGTGTGGTGTGGTGGATTTTCCCGCGGAGAATCCGCACTGGTCATCAGAGAGCCGTATTTTTTCCCGCAACGGATTTTTTGAGCATTTCGCCCCGGTTTCAGCTGGTTTTTCGGAGAATATCGAGGTTAAATTCATTGGGCATAGTTTTGTCTATGTTTGTATGCCGCTTGGCTCGTCCTTAAATTTATATGTTTCTATCCTCACTTTCTTTTGATAGGGATATCTTGGAATTCATCCCCCAATTCGAATGGTTGCCTCTGACGGACAGCAGAGTTTTTGTCACTTTCTTTTGATAGGGAGGTCTTGGAATTCATCCCCCAATTCGAATGGTCGCCTCTGCCGGACAGCGGGGTTTTTGTCACCTTCGCCATTACACAGTCTGCAGAAATTGTTCTTCCATATCAACAGCACCGGCTGAAACTCCACTACACGGTTCACCTTGACGGGCCTCTTTAGGTTCTTGTAGCCTTGACACGTTCTTATTACCTATGAGGTTAAAGTCTGGTATCCAGATCGGGTTTCGTTCTTCGGATCTGTTCATCTGATAGATCATCAAAAATCTCGAAAAACCACATTGGCTTATTCCATCGCCTGTTGCTGTTTCCTATCGCCATTGTATAATTCTACATTCCTCTATTCGTATAACATTATTATACCCCACATCCTAGCAGTACACATGGTACTACAATTCCGAGAAAAGACCACCCAGACCAAGCATTCTATGTTACGTAGCGCCGTGTATTGTATATCCATAACAAAAACACCGGCAGCATGTTACGTAGCGCCGTGTATTGTATTTCCATAACAAAACACCGGCCCACTATATACACACATAACCATGCAATCGTCGCAATAAAAAAACACCTTAAGCGATTACTCATGGCATTTATGTGTGTAACATATTGGTAAATACGGAAATAACTTGGAAATGCATACAATGCTTAGGGTGCAGATCGATTCTTGAGCAATAATACCAAATACTTGCACCATAGGGAGAAGGGATGAAAATGACCAACTAAAATCAATATAAAAGGAGAGTGATTGTAAGGCTAGGCACAGAGCAGATTCAACAGCCTAATCATAGTAGACTCACTAGCAAAAGTCGCAGCCCAGCCTAGACAGCGGGCCTTTCTATTAAATAAAAGATAAAAAGTAAAATAAAGGTCTTTTAAATTTGAATCTCTCTCTCCGGCTGGTACTCTTCCCTCAAGTCTGAGGAAGCACGGCACCATCTGTAACACCTTGTGGGAAGTTATATGTTTATCATCTTATGCTGTTTTGTTCCCTCTCTTACAATTAAGAAAATTAAACAAACAATTAAAATGCAGGAATCACTCAAGGAAGAATTGCTTGTAATTTGTAAACCTAGGTTGTCTATTTATCGTAGAATCAATCTTAAGGACCTTTTTGATATTCGCTTTCCTTTGTGCTGCAATATCTTAAATGGGACAACAATTTACTTGAAATGAATAAAAAACCAATTCATAACAAAAATTAAACATTTTAATATTGCAACCCTATACGAATTTTGTCAATAACATTGTATAATTGATACATTGCACCATTTAAACTATAAACTTATCCTATCATATCCCTTCCAAGCATGACTTACGTAAGTCCTATACCGAGCTATTTCTTTCTATTCGATTGTTATTATCGTTATGGCATTATAGTTACTAATAATAAAAAAAATAATAACTTTCTCTTAAATACAAGTTATAATATTCCCTTTAATAGCTACATTTAAATAATTTTACTAAAAGTGTCCATATAGTTCAGATGTTATTTGGACAAATATTTAGATGCCTTCCTATGAATTATGCCCTGTAAAATAAACATTAAATTTATTTTAACCACTGTTCACTTACCCATTTTGAATGATGAGGTTTTCTTTCCCTTGCACGGCCACGGAACATAGTGCACAGAGTGAACACACCAAACCAAATGCTCTTAGTAGTGTGCTCGATTTTTTAACGTGAATATGGCGCTGCGAAATTACGCGAGTTTTGCGTATCATGTTATTGTATTTAACACGTGAAGTTTTTTCTATCAACGTTAACGCGTTCAAAAGAGCACCACTATAGACACACTCGGCTTGACGTAGTGTTTTATTTGAAAGTATAGAAACAATTTAGAATATACATAATTAATAATAATGTTTATCCAATTAATAAGAATAACCTTTCAATATTGTAAACATTTCTGAGGGGTGCCCCTTAATTGAGAGGCAATTGATTGCCGAGAGACGCCGCGCCGGTCTACCGGCCACTTCTATGGAGCTTCACATAGTTTAATTTACTTTTTTCCGCATAGCTTCTTAGCGGGTCAGAATTTTGCTTTAACTTATCTTGAGTCTGAACTACCATGACATTTTTTTTAGGTTTTTATGAGTTTTAATAAATAGAATGCGTTTTTTTTTAAGTTTCAGCATTGCAACCATACTTTCTCCGGAGCCCAAAAGCTTTGGTTTCCCGGGAAGAGACTGAGAGAGAGTCATAGTAGTACCTACACCCAATTGCTAGCTGGCATCGTTTATGGTTAGAACTAGGGCGGTATCTGATCGCCTTCGAACCTCTAACTTTCGTTCTTGATTAATGAAAATATCTTTGGCAAATGCAACATCGAATACCACTTACACATTGATTGGTAAAAGAAATGCATGCTAAGTATATTCACTTAACTTTAGAAAATTAATTTACAATAAAATTATAAGCGATATGAATATATTTTGCAAAAGTCTTGGACTTAGACATATTTAGTCTTTTATATTAATAACATTTATATATATAAAAACAAGTACTTTCATACATTGTTTTATTATTTATTTTCTATAAGAAAATAAAAATACTGTATATTCATTTCAGGGACTTTGAAATGTTTGGTCTTTCTTTTCTTTATATTTATCCAATACAAGCAAATATTCAGTTATTGGACTTAGCCATATTTGGTCTTTTATATTAATAACTTTTATATGTATATATAAAAGTACTTTCATTTATTGTTTTATTATTTATTTTCTATAAAAAAATAAAGATACTGTGTTAGGTTAGTTTCTGTACATAGGCACTTATTAATTGTTTCTACCGTGAGTATAAAATATAAAATGTAAATTTCAATAGAAATATTACAATTGTTAATTACCGCATCTGCTGGCACCAAACTTGCCCTCCAGTTGGTCCTTGTTAAAGGACTTAAAGTGTACTCATTCCAATTACAGGGCCTCGGATATGAGTCCTGTTGTTATTTTTCGTCACTACCTTGCAATCATGGTAGTCCTAAACACTACCATCATGGCCACTCAGCCACTTGTTTCGATACAATGTTTTTTTCCATTTGGCTATTTGGCCATTTGGGCACATGGCCACTTGGCCACTCAACCACTTGGCCACTTTGCCACTTAGCCACTTGTTTGGATACAATGTTTTTTTTCCATTTGGCAATTTGGGCACATGGCCACTTGGCCACTTGGCCACTTAGCCACTTGTTTGGATACAATGTTTTTTTTTCCATTTGGCCACATGGCCACTTTGCCACTTGGCCACTCAGCCACTTGGCCACTCAGCCACTTGGCCACTTTGCCACTTGTTTGGATACAATGTTTTTTCCCATTTGGCTATTTGGCCACATTTCCACTTGGCCACTTTGCCACTTAGCCACTTGTTTGGATACAGTGCTTAGATACATGTTTAGATACAATGTTTAGATGCATGTTTAGATACATGTTTAGATACAATGTTTAGATACATGTCTAGATACAATGTTTAGATACAATGTTTAGATACAATGTTTGGATACAATGTTTAGATACAATGTTTAGATACAATGTTTGGATACAATGTTTAGATACAATGTTTAGAAACAATGTTTAGATACAATGTTTAGATACATGTTTACAAACAATGTTTAGATACAATGTGAAGATACAATGTTCTCCTCACTCCTCACCTTTCGAATGGTACATGAATCGTTGCTGTGACAGCAGTATTTCTATACTCTTGGCTACAACATCTGCTAATTATAAAAACAACAACGCCGCCCGCCATTTATATACACCTCCTATTAGACCAATCTCGCATTCCACACTACTTACCAATTTCCAAAAAAGGCGGCAATAGCTGTGTCGTGTAGCCAGACTACTCACCTTTCGAATGGTACATAAATCGTTGCTGTGACAGCAGTATTTCTATACTCTTGGCTACAACACCCGCTTATTAGAAAAGGAACAACTTTGCCCACCATGTATATACACCTCCTATTAGACCAATTTCGCCATCCACACTACTTACCAATTTCCAAAAAAGGCGGGAATAGCTGTGTCTTGTAGTCAGACTCGCCCCCTTCCGAACGGTATATAGCTCGTTGCTCTGTGAGAAGTATTAGCCACGCCTCCTCTCTACCAATTTCGTCATATATCAGAAAGTCTACTAATTTCGCCATTTTCCACTCCCAACCTAGTTACGTCGATTGTGGCCTAACGGGACTTGTAAAAAAAACGGGAATTATTTATTCTTGTAGTCAGACTCATCCCCTTTCGAACCGTATGTAGCTCGTTGGTCTGTGAGCAGAATTATTCACGCTTCCTCTCTACCAATTTTGTTATGTATCGGAAATTTTACAAATTTCGCCATTTTCCACTCCCAACATATTTACGTCGATTGTGGCCTAACGTGACTTGTAAAAAACGGGAATAAATTAGTCTTGTAGTCAGACTCATCCCCTTTCGAACCGTATATAGCTCGTTGCTCTGTGAGCAGTATTAGCCACGCTTCCTCTCTCCCAATTTCGTCATGTATCGGAAATTCTACAAATTACGCCATTTTCCACTCCCAACCTAGGTTCGTTGATGGTGGCCTAACGGGACTTCCAAAAAAACGGGAATATCGTCTTGTAGTCAGACTCGTCTTTTTTCGAATAGTATATAGCTCGTTGCTCTATGAGCAGTATTATGCACGCCTTCTCTCTACAAATTTCGTCATGTATCAGAAATTCTACCAATTTCGCCATTTTCCACTCCCAACCTAGTTACGTCGATTGTGGCCTAACGGGACTTGTACAAAAAACGGGAATAATTTAGTCTTGTAGTCAGACTCATCCCCTTTCGAACCGTATATAGCTCGTTGCTCTGTGAGCAGTATTAGTCAGGCCTCCTCTCTAGCAATTTCGTCATATACCCGAAATTCTACCAATTTCGCCATCTTGGACTCCCAACATATTTACGTCGATTGTGGCCTAACAGGACTTGTAAAAAAGGGAATAATTTAGTCTTGTAGTCAGACTCGTCCCCTTCCGAACGGTATATAGCTCGTTCCTCTGTGAGAAGTATTAGAAACGCCTCCTCTCTACCAATTTCGTTATGTATCAGAAAGTCTACTGATTTCGCTATTTTCCACTCCCAACCTAGTTACGTCGATTGTGGTCTAACGGGATTTGTAAAAAAAACATGAATAATTTATTGTTGTTGGCAGACTCGTCCCGTTTCGAACCGTATTTAGCTCGTTGCTTTGGGAGCAGTATTAGCCACGCCTCCACTCTACCAATTTCGTCATGTATCAGAAAGTCTACTGATTTCGCCATTTTCCACTCCCAACCTAGTTACGTCGATTGTGGCCTAACGGAACTTGTAAAACAAACGGGAATAATTTAGTCTTGTAGTCAGACTCATCCCCTTTCGAACCGTATAGAGCTCGTTGCTCTGTGAGCAGTATTAGCAACGCTTCCTCTCTACCAATTTCCTCATGTATCGAAAATTCTACCAATTTCGCCATTTTTCACTCTGTAAGCTAATTGGGGTCTAGGGATGGAACTATATCCTTGATCGTAGCAGCATCGGCATGCTTGCGGATGCACAGCGTTAACTCGTCGGTGGGGTGGGATCTTGCTGCTATTTACCCGATGCTTACTGAATTATCATGCCGAATATATTAAAAGAGAGAAGAGAAGACAAATAAAACTGTGACAGAAGGTCAGGCCATCACTGCATGTGTGGCAGGGATACTATTGAATGATGGACAGATTGGGTATTATGAACTTTCTCATTACACTGTGGTGTCTTATGTTTTATGACACCTGGAGGGAACCCTCCCCTTGCGATTGGCAGTAGCCATCGCACCATGACTATTCCTTCCTCGATCTCTCTTGGAATAGTCCCTATGTCACGATCACGAACACTTATTTCAGCGACTCATCTCAACGACCAATAGGAACTTGGATTAGCACATCTTTATGTTTATGTCATAGACCAAAGAGAAACAAAACCGTTTATCATTTCAATATGTAAAAATTCAATTATTTTATTAGGTGAGTCAAATCAATCAAAATCATAATCTGTGTGCAATGTGCATCAAACGAAGAGAATTAAACGATTCTCTTAAATTTGTAATATTTAATTTGGTAGCAAGTGAATTCACAGGATAAATTTAATAGCTATGACGTATTAATATGGTTGTATAAACGCGATAATTAAAAGAGCGAACCGAATCTAGTTATGTAGGTATATAGAACAGATTGTGTTGAGTTATATATATATATCCTTATCTGAACGTATTTTTTTTTATTTTTTTTTTTTTTTTTTTTTTTTACGCTGGGAGGTGGTAATCTTCCAAAGACGAAACCGAGCCCGTACTCAGTAACAGTGTGGTGATTTCTACCCACTAACCCCTTCTCCCGTCTTCCCGTTTTCCCTGCGATACAACCTTCTTGGTATTTCATTGCCGCAGGGCGGGGATTAGCCAGCTTTCCAATTATTGCACCTAGTAGTTAAACCAATCAGCAATTTGTCTTTCTAATTTTACAATTCATATTCTAAGTATTTGTCCATAGAGGATTTAATACTGTTTTTGTTTTATTTTTCGAGCTATGTAGCTAGTTCAAAAGGTTTAATTCTTCTTAACCTCCTAGTCATATTGCTAGTATTTAATAGTTCCTTCATTTCGGAGCTGACGTGATTGAAAAGCCTAAGTTTATGTCTATTAGCTACTTTTTTGACTTCATCTTCAATCATTTCTATTTCTAGATCTCTATGCAGATCAGCGTTTCTTATGTACCATGGTGCATTTACTATATTCCGTAGAACTTTGTTTTGAAATGTTTGAATTTTCTGTAGATTTGTTTTGCATGTGCATGCCCATAGCTGGAGCCCGTAGGTCCATACTGGCTTTAGAATTTGCTTATAAAGCAGTAATTTATTGTAATTTGACAAACAAGAGTATTTTCCTATAAGCCAATACATTTTACTGTAGCGCATATTTAGTTCTTCTCTTTTTTTCTTTACATGTGCTTTCCAGCGCAGTTTTGCGTCTAGTGTCATGCCTAGATATTTGGCTGTGTTTGCGTAATCTACTTCTTTATCATTTATGAACACTGGTATGTGCTGAACATTTTTATTTGTAAAATTTATATGGACCGATTTTAGGTCATTTAGTTTAATTTGCCAATTTTTTGTCCATTTTGTTATATTGTTCACTGCCTTCTGTAGTTTTTTTGTCGCTACTTCAACTGTTTCTCCCACAGCAAGTACAGCAGTATCATCTGCAAATGTTGCCACAGTTGTTTCATCACTGTTCGGCAAGTCGCTAGTAAATAAGAGATATAATACAGGACCTAACACACTTCCTTGTGGTACACCAGCTTTTATTTCTCTTAATGTGGAGTAGTCATTTCCTTGCTTAATTCTAAAGAATCTCTCTAATATATAGGACTCTAAAATTTCTGAAAATTGTTTTGGCAGATGCTTTTGCAATTTGTAGATCAGTCCTTTGTGCCATACTTTGTCGAAAGCTTGTGCTACATCGAGAAATATAGTAGAGCATATCTTTTTTTCTTCAAATGCTTTTTCGATTTTATCTGTTATTCTATGCACCTGATCGATCGTGGAGTGTTCATTTCTAAAACCAAATTGATGGTTTGGGATTAGCGATTTTTCTTCGATTATTTTGTTCAGACGTTTAATCAACATCTTTTCAAATAACTTGGACAACATAGGTAGTATAGATATGGGGCGATAGGAGGTGACTTCACTAGGCGGTTTGCCTGGTTTTGGTATCATAATCACCTCCGCGACTTTCCACATGCTAGGTACATACCTTATCCTGAATACAGCATTTATGATCTGTGCTAGTTTCTTTAGGCCTTTTTTTGGGAATTGTTTAAGGATTTCCCCTGATATTAAATCAAATCCCGGGGCTTTTTTAGTACTGATGCCTTTTTTTTATTTCATTGGCAATTTCTTTAGCCGTTACCGGTTGGATGTGACTTTCCTCTTCGCACAATTCTACGCTTTCTTGACAGTCTTTATCTTCATATGGTTGAAAGACGCCTTCAAGATATTCAGCAAAGAAATTAGCTTTTTCTTGGTTGTTTTTTGCCCAGTTACCTTCACTGTTTTTAACTGGTGGAATGTGAGCAATTGGCCTTTTCATTTTCTTTGTTGCCTTCCAGAGTGAGTACTCGGTATTAGCATCATTTGTAAGATTGGTAAGGTATTTTTTAAGAGACTCATTTTTAAATTCTCTTATCGATCTTTTAAGCTGGCTGTTTAGATTATTTAGTATTGTTTTGTCTCTGGGCGCTCTTGTTTGTTGCCAACGTTTTCTAGCTCGTCTCTTTTCCGTAATTATATCACATATTACTTTTGGATACGAGTTTTGTTGGATTTTAGTTTTCATTTTAGGTGTTGCAGCCCATGTAGCTCTTTGGATATTGACAGTCAATATTTGAACAGCATCTTCTAATTGATCTTCTGTTTCTATTGTTTCTAAGAGCTGAATACTATCCTCTAGATGCTGTCTGAAGTAGCTCCAATCAGTCAGCTTATTTCCTAGCCTTGCGCTATTTTCTTTAACAGTGATTTTATCGCCAAGTGTTAAAAGTATTGTGGAGTGATCTGAGTCAAGATCTGGTCCTTCTTCTACCTTCATATTGTTAGTCGAGATATTCTTTGTTACGAAGAAGTCGACAAGATCAGGGATTTTGTTTCTATCTGTTGGCCAATACGTAGGTTTTCCCGTTGAGTGATACTTGCCGTTAATTTCGTTTATTGCTTCATAAAGTTCTCTTCCTCTTGTATTTGTCAATCTAGATCCCCAATACTTGTTTTTGGCATTAAAATCTCCCCCTGCAATAAATCTATTATTAAATATTCGGAAGAGGCCTAAAAAGTCATTTTTCTTTAGATTGTAACTGGGAGAACAGTAAATTGATGCAACTGATATAGTTTGTCCACTTTTCGTTCGAATGTTAATAGAAATTCCTTGCATCGCGCATGATTGGAACTTGGCTTCTATATGGTGATCGATCGTATTCTTTACTATAACTGCAGCCCCGCATTTTGCTGAATTATGGGGATGTGGGGAGTGATATAATTCGTACCCTTGCAGTTTAAAGTTTGTATTGAATTTTAAGTGCGTCTCAGAGACAAGACATATATCTATTTGGTTCATGTCGAGGACTACTTGGATTTCATCCTTACGGTTCTCGATACCATTAGCATTCCATTCCAGGATTTTTAACCTATCCATCATGTTCTTCTTTTTTGTGCAGCCTTGTTATTGCTGCTTTTTTTCTCGAGGAGCGAGATTCTTTCTAATATAGCTTTATTGCTTTTATCCATGCTTTCTATTCTACTTAGGATTTTTTCCATGAACGTTTCCATATTATTATTTAATTTAGTTTTGGTTGTAGTTTTCGTTTTTGCGACATTATCTACTTTTTTCGATGCAGCCTGTGCATATGTCAATACTGTACCCGCTCCTGTTTTTGGTACTAATGTCTTTTTGATATTTTTATCGGCTATGGGTACTTCTTTTGGCGCTCGCATCTGCAAGTCCTTTATGTCTTTAGGTGCGTCCTTTTTTAAATTTGTCATAGCTTGTTTATGCTTTTTGTCTTTTGCTAATTGAATCTGTTTAGCAACTAAGCAGCCTCTATAGTTGGCTGGATGCTTTTCGTTGCAGTTAGCGCATTTTGTTGGTTCGTCTTTTTTCTTCATACAATCTTTAGTATTGTGGTTTCCTGCACACTTTACGCATCTTGGATTAGAGCTGCAGTATTTATTCGTATGTCCATACTTTTGACAATTCTTGCACTGTGGTACAAGTTTTGATTTCCTTACGGCATGAATCTCTACCTTCATTCCAAGGATGTCTTTAATATCGTATATCTTTTTGATATTTTCGTCGTGCTCAAAAGTTAGCATAAACATTGGAAGCGGTGCTTTGCTTTTAGATTTTAGCATATTGACAACTTCTAATATCTTTAGGTTTTTCCTTCTTAGATCTGTAACTACACTCTCTGGCGAGCATGAGAAGTGTAGTTTCTTTACAACAACCTTAATTGGCCTAGTTTGTTTATTCTCATAAGAGTACCATTGCACCTTTTTTTGGTTAAGTATTTTGGTAAGTCTTCTATAAGAATCTTCTTCATCTACATTTATTTTAATGTCATTGCCATTTATTAGCATTGTATTAGCTTTAATTTTATTTTCCTCCAATAACTTAACTAAGCTTTCATACTTTGTAATTTCCAGAGCAATAATTGGAGGAGGTTTGACTGACTTTTGAATTTTATTTTCTTTATTTGGGACATAATTGGTAGCTTGATAGCTTTCTTCCGGAGATGAGATCTTTGGGGATGTGCTCATTTTCCGTTTTTTATTTTTGTTCCCGTTTTTGGGTTTTCTTTCTGTCTCTTTCAGTAGTTCTTCCTCATCAGTTGAGAACTCAACTACTTTAATTATTTCTTTTTCTTTGTTTTGGCTGTTGATCTGATTTTTCAACGTTTGCAACTCCTGCTTTAGACTATTAATTTCTTGGATTAATGTCTCGTTTAGTTGCTTAAACCCATCTCTTTCCTTGCAGACTTCTGAATATTTTGCATTCAGAGTTTGGGTTTCATCCATTTTACATGATGATGGGGGTGATCTCTCTACCCTCTTACTTTTTCCAAAAGGGTTCTCGGTAAGCAATAAATGGCCCCCCCCAGAATCCATGGGACCGACCTCCGAAGAGGGTGGATTTACCACTTTAGATGGCATACCACCTGGGGTATTAAAATCTTTTGTTTTGTTCATTGCATGTTTTAATTTTAACTTTTGTGAAAAGTTTAAACGTTTTTTTTTTTTTTTAATTGTGCACAGCCGCTCCTGACATGGAGAACAGACGCTGACCAGGGAGCCGCCCAATATGGGTCAGACGCTTCTGGATTTTTGTGACTAGGGTCCGCAGGGTCGTTACGCCCGTTACCTCTCTCCAGAGAAGTACCCTTGCGGGTGAACGTATTTTAAGTTAACTAAATCTTAAATGGACATGTATCTAGGCAAATCAATTTATAGTGTATAAGTATATGTATATCTAAGTAAATTTATGTATGATTTGTATGTAGGTTATTCTTTTAATATATTTATAATAAGCCAAAGAAAATAGTAAAATCGCAATGTACTCACGTTTTGTATGATGTTTCTGGAGCGATGAAATTTGTGCACAAAGTTCCGCTGTTGATGTTATTTTTTTATATCTGTACCTTTTAACTTTCAAACACTACTGATTTTCAATGGCTATGATCTTTTTGATAATTTGTAACTTTATAATTAGATAATAAGTTAATTTTTTAGTAGGTAAGCACAAGATATATAAGCACATAATATTATTTAAAAAAAGTTATATCAAATTTTAGGTAAGGTAGGATTGTTCACTATGTATGTTTAATTAGTTTTAGATTTTTTTTTTTTTTTTGATTTGTCTGGAAGCTTGGTGTATGATTGGAGCTAGTATGTATGTGTGTTGGGGCTTGATTGGTGAAACGGGATGATGTACACTTGCTGGATGTGTTGTTGCGGTATGAATGATCAGGGTTTGATTGGTTTTTTTTAATTCGGGTAATTTTAGGATGGTGTTGATCGATTTTAGGTTATTTATATCACTTTTGGTACACAGGTGGACAGGTGACACTTTGGCGCGTATGACCAAGACGAGTCGTGGCATACAAACACGAGGGTGGTATGTGTGAGGAACTAGAGGAATTCATGTAATTCCCTGTGGAGGTTAGATTGCGTCCATGTGGTTGAGTGTCGGATGAGTGCGGATTTTTTTTTCACGTGGGTTATATCCTAAGGAAAGGGGTCGTATCCGAACCCGAATAAAGTGACTTTAGCGGAGCACTGGGACACCAGGTTTTCGTTCTCGGCTAAAGTTAATTGAGTAATTCCTGCTAAAATTGGCAGTTCAAGGTCAATTGTTTTGATACAGAAAAAAATTACGCGAGCTTACCTTTATGATTTATGATATCATGCACCATGTGCAAAAAAGCAAACAGAATCACTCGTGCCACGCTTTCCACAGATTCCTCTGCAGGAATTACCACATAATGGTATGTGCAATTTGTGTCTGCACTCAGTAGGTACTCTGCGCAAAAAAAAAAAACAAAAAAATTAAGATTGGAAGCCAATCAATAAAAAAAAAAATCGCATGTGCGAAAACTTTAACCTCACCAGTAGGTAACATACAGCGTGCTATACAGAGGTCCAGGCCAGGGAAATGAATGTAGAGAAAAGAACGCGAAATAGGTAGGCACTGGCTTAAGTAGTTTTCGTTTTCGAAAGAAAGCTAACAAAATGGCTTTCGAATATCGAAAGAACTACGACAAAATGGTCTAATTCGGCAATGGGCAGCGTTCATACCAATAGATCCGGTTTTTGTCTCGGGTTGGTAGATCGACGGTTACGTTTAAAAAAAGGATACACTACTCTTGTGATGAATTTTGATTTCTAAAATATTTGTATGATTGTATGAATATGCCACAAAATCGTGAATTTCTAACTAAGGCTATCATGATTAGAAAGACACGAAAAACATTATTCATAAAAAAAAAAAATCCTTGTTAACTTGCTTGACCGTGGTCGACCCATGACCCTGAACTACTAAAGGATATGCTCAGATATTACTTGCGCAAATCTTTGGCATGGTAGACACCAATCTTTTTTCCGTCCAGATTCTCTATTTCATATAAAGAGTTTCCGACTGACTTAACAATTCTGCATTTCAAAAACTTTGCACACAATTTGGCGTTGAGATTTTTCGTTGCATCGCTCAAAACAAAATTTCTCCTGTAGACTATATCTCCGGGACTAAAGGATCTTTTTGAGCTACGCAAATTATAGGACTTGACATTTTTATCATAAGCAAGTTTGATATTTTCTTTGACCTTCTCTCTTATGATCTCAAGCTTGCTGTTTGACGGTAAATAGCGAATTTCACCATCATCGAGAGCTCTTAGACTCCGTAATAATTTGTACACACTTGCATGCGTACTCATGTGCTGACCATATAAGCAGTAATACGGTGTTACACCAGTAGACTGGTGTACAGAACTACACAGAGCCTGCTGAATTTCGGATAGGTTCCTATCCCAGTCCTTTTGATCATTTCTGAGATAAGTTCGCATGGCTGAGAGTATGGATTGATTTACACTTTCCGATGCGTTAGCCTGTGGAGAGTAAACCGCATTACGAATGTGAGTGCAACCGTACTTAGCGAGAAATTGTTGAAAGTCTTTCGACACGAATTGTTTGCCGTTATCGCTGTGTATAAACTCGGGCACGCCGAACTGGTGGAAAATGTTCTGCTCTAAGTATTCTACTACAGCGCTAGTGTTGGCTTTTCGCATTGCTTTAAGTTGGACATACTTAGAGAATCCATCTAAAATAACGAAAATGAATGCGTTACCACGCTTCGTCCTCGGATAGGGTCCCATGAAATCAATATAAAGTTTTTGAAAGGGACGATATATTTCATGATGAGATCCCATCGGAGGTCTTAGCGTCGTATTCGGAGACTTATTCTCCTTACACCCCGTACAGTCACGAATATAATTACGCACATCAAGAGTCATATTTGGCCAATAATAGAGTTCTTTAATTTTTGAGAGAGTCTTTACCATTCCTCCATGAGAACAGTTTGGAGGGTTGTGAAAGTTCTCAATCAAGGTCAATGTTAACTTTTCTGGTACCCACAACTTCCATTCAAACTCCGAATTAAGTCGGTTATCTTCATTTTGAAATACTCTCTTGTAGACAATTCCATCTGTTACCTTAATATCAGGGAGGTTTTGCTGGTTTCGCGATACTGTAGATATGAGATCAAGGTAATCGGTTGACTTGAATTCAGACGAATTGAGATCAATGCAAGCAGGAGATATCGGCACAGCGGAAAGCTCTTCATTAAATGCACGAGAGAGTGTATCTGGCACAACGTTCTGTGTTCCTTTCCTATGCTGTATGTCGAAGGTGAAAGCCTGAAGTTTTAGCGACCATCGAGCCAATCTACCACTTAAATCTTTAAGGCCCATGAGCCACTTTAAGCTGGCGTGATCGGTCACGATGGTGAATGCTGAACCTTCAACATACGCACGGAACTTCTTCACTGCTTGCACCGCCGCATAGCACTCTTGCTCGGTCACGCTATAGTTGCGCTGACACGCGTTTAGTTTTTCTGAGAAGAATGCTATGGGTTTCTCATTCTTCTCGTCGTCGTACTGGTACAAGACTCCACCTATCCCATAGCTAGATGAATCGCACTGAATCGTGAATGGTTTTGAAAAGTCTGGGTTCGATAAAAGAGGTGCAGAAATTAGAGCAGTTTTCAAGGCGTCAAAGGACGTTAGGGCATCGGGTGTCAAAAGAAATTGCTTATTTTTCTTCAGGGTGTCCGTAAGTGGACTAGCAATCGCAGCAAAATTCCGAATAAATCGTCGGTACCATCCACACAATCCAAGAAATCTTTGTACTTGTTTCTGTGACGTTGGCACCGGAAAGTCTTTGATTGCGGAAACTTTGTTAGGGTCGGGTTTTATATGACCTTCTCCGACGATATACCCTAAGTACTTTAACTCCCTGAAACAGAAGCTTGACTTTTCCACGTTAATCGTTAAGTTTGCCTGTTTCAAGCATTCCGCTACTTTCTCTAAGGTGTTTAGGTGGCCAGCAAAATCCTTGGAAATGATTAACAAATCATCCAGATAGACAAAAACTTGTTCCCTAAGTGCACTGGGAATCACTTTATCCATTAGCCGGCACATCCTTTGAGCTGCGTTGCACAACCCAAAAGGCATGACGGTGAATTGATAAAGTGGTCTTCCTGGCACAGTGAAGGCCGTTTTTTCTCTGGACTCTTTCTCTAGAGGAATCTGCCAAAACGCATCCTTAAGATCCACACTACTAATGTAATGTGTATCTTGCAGACGGCTCAACATGCCCTCTATATGAGGAAGAGGATACGCATCTTTCTTTGTTAGTGAGTTCACTTTCCGAGAGTCTAAACAAAGTCTATTCTTACCAGGCTTTCTGATCAGAACGATGGGTGAACTCCAGGAACTCATACTCTCTTCAATCACTCCCTAAGAAAGCATGCGATCTAACTCGTTGTAAATCATTTCCTGAATCGGAGGCGATACCGGATAATGCCGCTGTTTGACGGGCTCAGCATTGCCAGTATCAATGATATGCATCTCCAGCGAAGTTTTACCCAAACCGCGCTCAGAGAAAGAGGGAAATCCTGATATGACGTGTCTTAAACGTTCGGCTTCACAATTGGTTAGTTCAAGTTGCTGTCTTTCCTTACTCTTCAACTTTATCTCAGAGTTTGGATCTTCAGCTAAATGTGTGGAGCAATTTTAAATGCTTGCCAGAAGTCTATACCCAAATAAAGAGACTGTGATAAAGATGGTATTAGATAGAGGTCTAGCTTTTCCCGCTGATTATTGAAAACTATTTCGGTGTTGATACGACCTACGATTGATTGCTGCTTTCCATCGGCTGTTTTGATGAACGAAGAGAATTCAAGGATTGGAATGTTCAACTCTTTAACTATGTTCAAACAATATTTGCCGAGACATGAAATGCTAGCTCCACTATCCAATAATCCAACCATCTCTTTATCATGCAATGTAACTTTGGCATAAGGCCGAGAGTCTACCGAACTATTCAAAATACCACTAGAAATAATTTGTTTAAAGCATTTTCGCTTCTTGTAACGCAAGCGTGTCTTGACAAATTTGTTTGGATCGTCGATGTTCTTAAGTTCTTCTATTTTCAGTATTTTAGAACGGAGTTGGTTATACTGATTAAGTCTATCTTCATATGATTGGTTTCGAAATATATGTCTTTTCAACTGATTAGATGTATTATTTTGGCTAATACGATTTTGAGAAGGTGTTATGTCGTCATAGTTTGTGTTGGTACATGCATCAACCATTGCTAGTCGGGGCAGGTTTGAGTCGAACGAGACTGCCCGTACGCCATCCCGCTCGATTTTTGGTTTTCCAGTAGAGGATTGCATTGAACACAATTCAAAACTGTAACTCCATCCGAACCACATCTATAACAGAAAAGCCTGTTAATAGGTGATGGGCAATCAGAAAAGAAATGACCTTGGCGTTCGCAGTTATAACACATTGGCACTTTTGGTGCAGAAGGTTTGATATGTTTGCCCTTTGAGGGTAACCTGCCAGCCGCACCAGAAAACGCTGAAATATTGGACGCTTCATTTTCCATACCATAATCATTCACATCCTCGAGCTCATGAACTGTGTGATACGGCATACCTCTATTTTGTATGTTGAATCGGGAATTAATCATCCGTTCCGTTCTCCTGCACTCGTCCTTGAAGTGCTCAAGAGTGTAAAATTTCATCGAGTAAATGAATTGCATTAATTTCGAATTAATGTTCGATTTGAGTATCTGAATAAGATCGTGGTCTCTAATTGGCTGACGTAATTGATTTTTCAGCTGATGGATTGAATTGTAATAGTCTTCGAAACTCTCTCGAGGTAATTGTCTTCTGTCCATCAGTTGCTTTATGATTTCAAAATCATTTTCATGATTTCGAAATTGTTTTACCAAAGCTCGACTTAAACCCTGCCAATCACCGCGAGGATTGCTTCTAATATATTGCCAATACCAGTCCTGGGCGACTCCTTTTAACAAGTGATGAAAATTCATCAACACGTCACTCCAGGATGCATTATAATTGGATCTTAGAATATCCACCCTATACACAAAATCTTCAACGGATAAGCCTTTGGAAGAGCCGTCAAATGTTAGTCCCCACTTGTCTATTCGAAGCCAGGGTCCATCGTATGACCTTGGTTGTCGTCTATCGTTAGGAGGAGTTCTACCCAAATGTATACTATTCTGCGAATCGACGTTTGAAAAATTCTCTGGTTGAGCATTATTTGAAATATTATTTAAATGCTGATCGCTTTGAGGGTTCCCAAGTGTTTCATGGTTGTTTAAATTTAAATTAAGAAGTGGTTGAAGCGCCTTGTCTACATTGGCTTTTATTAAATTCGGTATTAAATCCCCTAATGAGTTTTCTACAACCTGCCTGATGTGTTCATCCAGCTGTTTTATTTTCGGTGCGTTGCTGGAAATAAACTGCTGTTGTGCTGCATTATTTCGTAGATCAGCTGGTTGAGGTTTACTAGCAGCGTTCGTTATGTTTACGTGTGCAGCGTTAACGAAATTGTCAACCAGCTGATTTCCCGTTGATATTGGAATATGCTGTAAAACATTGTTTACATCGTACGTACCGCCAATTATCGAAGAGGCAATTGGGTTTGACGCACTCGTGGTGGTCATAGTTGTAGTTTGTGTAACTGTACTATTTGTAAACATTCCGCTGGGGTCTTGCTGCATACAAGAGAGCGAATTATTTAAACTTCTATCCAAGCACGTGTGTGGCTCATTAAGAGAATAATTAGGATTTAATGACATTCTAGTAGGAGAGTGTCTAACTGTTTGAAATCTGTTATCAGAAGTGGGTGTGTCAGAATTACGCACGGTATGAGAACGTGTGGTAATTCCTTTAGGCTTTGGCCTAGCTCCGTTGTTTGTTTTGCTTCTATCCATGCTTTGTTTTGATTATGATTTTATTTTATAGAAGGCAAATATCAATCAAGTTCTCTTTAATATGGTTAACGAGATCAATTATTCATTGAGATCAGCCGTTGAGACTTGTGCCTACTTGAAGTGTTCGAGAGAGTTATGAGTAATGATATAAAGTTCATAGTTTTTGAAAGAAAAGGTTAATTAAAATGTTTGATGATTGGGAATTGGTTGACTCTTTTTCGTCGTTTTCGCTCTGCTCTGGACTATTAGGCAATTGTCCCTAACGACTCAGAAACAATAAGCGAAAACATGTAACTGCAGGCAACTGCCTATGGTGACTCAAGCTCTTCGATAGTACATTAATATAATGTACTGAGTATGCTTGGACTCATTGGCGTTAATCCTAAGTAGTCACTTGAAGTTTAAGTCAGCCTATTCTTTTATTAAAGATTGCATTTCTGATATTCCAGTGCGCAAAGGAATTGTCTGAAATGCAAATTGAATACCCAAGCTTCCGCAAGAAAGCTGGTTAACGAGATGTACTATAGTATACATACTGATGACGTTTGTACGTAATGTTTAAAATTTGTTGAAATGGTTGTAATGTACATTCGTTTGGATGTCATTTTAGAAACAATGATGTGCTTCTAGGCTTGGCATCCTCGAGCTGCAAGTTGGGCGCCATTGTAAGCTAATTGGGGTCTAGGGATGGAACTATATCCTTGATCGTAGCAGCATCGGCATGCTTGCGGATGCACAGCGTTAACTCGTCGGTGGGGTGGGATCTTGCTGCTATTTACCCGATGCTTACTGAATTATCATGCCGAATATATTAAAAGAGAGAAGAGAAGACAAATAAAACTGTGACAGAAGGTCAGGCCATCACTGCATGTGTGGCAGGGATACTATTGAATGATGGACAGATTGGGTATTATGAACTTTCTCATTACACTGTGGTGTCTTATGTTTTATGACACCTGGAGGGAACCCTCCCCTTGCGATTGGCAGTAGCCATCGCACCATGACTATTCCTTCCTCGATCTCTCTTGGAATAGTCCCTATGTCACGATCACGAACACTTATTTCAGCGACTCATCTCAACGACCAATAGGAACTTGGATTAGCACATCTTTATGTTTATGTCATAGACCAAAGAGAAACAAAACCGTTTATCATTTCAATATGTAAAAATTCAATTATTTTATTAGGTGAGTCAAATCAATCAAAATCATAATCTGTGTGCAATGTGCATCAAACGAAGAGAATTAAACGATTCTCTTAAATTTGTAATATTTAATTTGGTAGCAAGTGAATTCACAGGATAAATTTAATAGCTATGACGTATTAATATGGTTGTATAAACGCGATAATTAAAAGAGCGAACCGAATCTAGTTATGTAGGTATATAGAACAGATTGTGTTGAGTTATATATATATATCCTTATCTGAACGTATTTTAAGTTAACTAAATCTTAAATGGACATGTATCTAGGCAAATCAATTTATAGTGTATAAGTATATGTATATCTAAGTAAATTTATGTATGATTTGTATGTAGGTTATTCTTTTAATATATTTATAATAAGCCAAAGAAAATAGTAAAATCGCAATGTACTCACGTTTTGTATGATGTTTCTGGAGCGATGAAATTTGTGCACAAAGTTCCGCTGTTGATGTTATTTTTTTATATCTGTACCTTTTAACTTTCAAACACTACTGATTTTCAATGGCTATGATCTTTTTGATAATTTGTAACTTTATAATTAGATAATAAGTTAATTTTTTAGTAGGTAAGCACAAGATATATAAGCACATAATATTATTTAAAAAAAGTTATATCAAATTTTAGGTAAGGTAGGATTGTTCACTATGTATGTTTAATTAGTTTTAGATTTTTTTTTTTTTTTGATTTGTCTGGAAGCTTGGTGTATGATTGGAGCTAGTATGTATGTGTGTTGGGGCTTGATTGGTGAAACGGGATGATGTACACTTGCTGGATGTGTTGTTGCGGTATGAATGATCAGGGTTTGATTGGTTTTTTTAATTCGGGTAATTTTAGGATGGTGTTGATCGATTTTAGGTTATTTATATCACTTTTGGTACACAGGTGGACAGGTGACACTTTGGCGCGTATGACCAAGACGAGTCGTGGCATACAAACACGAGGGTGGTATGTGTGAGGAACTAGAGGAATTCATGTAATTCCCTGTGGAGGTTAGATTGCGTCCATGTGGTTGAGTGTCGGATGAGTGCGGATTTTTTTTTCACGTGGGTTATATCCTAAGGAAAGGGGTCGTATCCGAACCCGAATAAAGTGACTTTAGCGGAGCACTGGGACACCAGGTTTTCGTTCTCGGCTAAAGTTAATTGAGTAATTCCTGCTAAAATTGGCAGTTCAAGGTCAATTGTTTTGATACAGAAAAAAATTACGCGAGCTTACCTTTATGATTTATGATATCATGCACCATGTGCAAAAAAGCAAACAGAATCACTCGTGCCACGCTTTCCACAGATTCCTCTGCAGGAATTACCACATAATGGTATGTGCAATTTGTGTCTGCACTCAGTAGGTACTCTGCGCAAAAAAAAAAACAAAAAAATTAAGATTGGAAGCCAATCAATAAAAAAAAAAATCGCATGTGCGAAAACTTTAACCTCACCAGTAGGTAACATACAGCGTGCTATACAGAGGTCCAGGCCAGGGAAATGAATGTAGAGAAAAGAACGCGAAATAGGTAGGCACTGGCTTAAGTAGTTTTCGTTTTCGAAAGAAAGCTAACAAAATGGCTTTCGAATATCGAAAGAACTACGACAAAATGGTCTAATTCGGCAATGGGCAGCGTTCATACCAATAGATCCGGTTTTTGTCTCGGGTTGGTAGATCGACGGTTACGTTTAAAAAAAGGATACACTACTCTTGTGATGAATTTTGATTTCTAAAATATTTGTATGATTGTATGAATATGCCACAACTCCCAACCTAGTTACGTCGATTGTGGCCTAACGGGACTTCCAAAAAAAACGGGAATAATTTAGTATTGTAGTCAGACTCGTCCCCTTCGGAACGGTATATAGATCGCTGCTCTGTGAGAAGTATTAGCCACGCCTCCCCTCTACCAATTTCGTCATGTATCAGAAAGTCTACTAATTTCGCCATTTTCCACTCCCAGCCTAGTTACGTCGATTGTGGCCTAACGGGACTTGTAAAAAAACGGGAATAATTTAGTCTCGTAGTCAGGCTCATCCCTTTTCGAACTGTATACAGCTCGTTGCTCTGTGAGCGGTATAAGTCACGCCTCCTCTCTACCAATTTCGTCATGTATCAGAAATTCTACCAATTTCGCCATTTTCCACTCCCAACATAGTTACGTCGATTGTGACATAACAGGACTTGTAAAAACGGGAATAATTTAGTCTTGTAGTCAGACTCATCCCCTTTCGAACCGTATATAGCTCGTTACTCTGTGAGCAGTATTAGCCACGCTTCCTCTCAACCAATTTCGTCATGTATCGGAAATTCTACAAATTTCACCATTTTCCACTCCCAAGCTAGGTTCGTCGATTGTGGCCTAACGGGACTTCCAAAAAAACGAGAATAATTTAGTCTTGTAGTCACACTCGTCCCCTTTCGAAAAGTATATAGCTCGTTGCTCTGTAAGCAGTATTAGCCACGCCTTCTCTCTACCATATTCTTCATGTATCAGAAATTCTACCAATTTCAATATTTTCCACTCCCAACATAGTTACGTCCATTGTGGCCTAACGGGACTTGCAAAAAAACGGGAATAATTTAGTCTTGTATTCAGACTCATCCCCTTCCGAACGGTATATAGCTCGTTGCTCTGGGAGAAGTATTAGCCACGCCTCCTCTCTACCAATTTCGTCATGTATCGGAAAGTCTACTAATTTCGCCATTTTCCACTCCCGACCTAGTTACGTCGATTGTGGCCTAACGAGACTTGAAAAAAACGGTAATAATTTATTCCTGTAGTCAGACTCATCCCCTTTCGAACCGTATATAGCTCGTTGCTCTGTGAGCAGTATTAGTCAGGCCTCCTCTCTACCAATCTCGTCATGTATCAGAAATTCTACCAATTTCGCCATTTTGGACTCCCAACATATTTTCGTCGATTGTGGCCTAACAGGACTTGTAAAAAGGGAATAATTTAGTCTTGTAGTCAGACTCATCCCCTTTCGAACCGTATATAACTCGTTGCTCTGTGAGCCGTATTAGCCACGGTTCCTCTCTACCAATTTCGTCATGTATCGGAAATTCTACCAATTTCGCCATTTTCCACTCCCAACCTAGTCACGTCGATTGTGGCCTAACGGGACTTCCCCAACAAACGTGAATAATTTAGTCTTGTAGTCAGACTCGTCCCCTTTCGAATAGTATATAGCTCGTTGCTCCATGAGCAGTATTATCTACGCCTTCTCTCTACCAATTTCGTCATGTATCATAAATTCTACCAATTTCGCCGTTTTCCACTCCCAACTTAGTGACGTCGATTGTGGCCTAACGGGACTTGTACAAAAAACGGGAATAATTTAGTCTTGTAGTCAGACTCATCCCCTTTCGAACCGTATATAGCTCGTTGCTCTGTGAGCAGTATTAGCCACGGTTCCTCTCTACCAATTTCGTCATGTAGCGGAAATTCTACCAATTTCGCCATTTTCCACTCCCAACCTAGTTACGTCGATTGTGGCCTAATGGGACTTCCAAAAAACGGGAATAATTTAGCCTTGTAGTCAGACTCGCCCCTTTCGAATAGTATATAGCTCGTTGCTCTGTGAGCAGAATTAGCCACGCCTTCTCTCTACCAATTTCGTAATGTATCAGAAATTCTACCAATTTCGCCATTTTCCACTCCCAACTTAGTTACATCGATTGTTGCCTAACGGGACTTCAAAAAAAAAGGGAATAATTTGGTCTTGTAGTCAGACTCGTCCCTTTTCGAACCGCATATAGCTCGTTGCTCTGTGAGCAGTATTAGCCAAGCCTCCTCTCTACCAATTTCGTCATGTATCAGAAATTCTACCAATTTCGCCATTTTCCACTCCCAACCTAGTTACGTCGATTGTGGCCTAATGGACTTCCAAAAAAACGTGAATAATTTAGTCTTGTAGTCAGACTCATCCCCTTTCGAACCGTATATAGTTTGTAGCTCTGTGAGCAGTATTAGTCACGCCTCCTCTGTACCAATTTCGTCATGTGTCAGAAATTCGACCAATTTTGGCATTTTCCACTTCTAACATAATTACGTCGATTGTGGCCTAACGGGACTTGTAAAAAAACGAGAATAATTTAGTCATGTAGTCAGACTTATCCCATTTCGAACCCTATATAGCTCGTTGCTCTGTGAGCAGTATAAGCCACGCTTCCTCTCTACAAAATTCGTCATGTATCGGAAATTCTACAAATTTCGCCATTTTTCACTCCCAACCTAGTTACGTCGATTGTGGCCTAATTTGGCTTCCAAAAAACGGGAATAATTTAGCCTTGTAGTCAGACTCGTCCCTTTTCTAACCGCATATAGCTCGTTGCTCTGTGAGCTGTATTAGCCACGCCTCCTCTCTACCAATTTCGTCATGTATCAGAAATTCAACCAATTTCGCCATTTTCCACTCCCAACCTAGTTACGTCGATTGTTGCCTAATGGACTTCCAAAAAAACGTGAATAATTTAGTCTTGTATGCACCACCACTTATGGGTTTATGGGTATCTACCTATAGTTACGATCAATATTTATTTTATTCAAATTTTATTATTAATTTATTTTCTTCTTAAGACAATTGGAGCTGGACGAACGTCTGCCATTCCTAAAGAATTTGAAGATGAAATAGCTCGAAGCCTAATAGCACGTTGAATGAAGAACAAGAAATGGGAGTTCCTTCTGACAGAATAGAAATGCCAGAAATAGGCGGGGGAGTACATCTGCCCATGCAGGGACCAGCTTAGAAAATCACTACAGCGCCGTCCAAACATCGTTTGTCGTAAAAATATAGGTACTAAATCACATCTATGCAATTTAAACATCCAGGTGAGCCCAGCGGTTTTCAGATAGCCGTTTTATCTGTCTCGCTTACAAAAGAAGTAGAAAACTTTCCCTCCACTTTTTAGGCATTTGATCGCCTCTTATTAGTTTGGAGATGAGAATCATGAGCCATTTGGGACCCGATGTCTGCCATCTTTTTCCAGAACTCAGACGGTTTCTTGTCCGGGCCAACTAATTTTCGATTTTTGAAGTCTTTGACCGCCTTCCTAACTTCTTCAACAGTATAATGTCGTGTACTTCTTCAGTGTTAGAAACGGCTCTCGGAAAATATATCCGATGAAATTGGTTAATTAGTAGTTTTTCGTCATCCACAAGAAGCAGCCCTTGAGCATTGTTGATGAACTTTCACGAACGGATTTCCTGGGCCCTTCTCTCAGCGACAAATTTTGAAAATAGTTGTTTTTCTGTTCAAGCTGCTTTGTTGGAGTTCGTGGACAGCCTTCTGACACTTTTTTGTCACTAATCACTGCTTTAGCTTCATCTGCCCACCACCATGTTTCTTCACCGTATTGACAACTTTGTTGATGATGCGATGGAGATAATTTTGCATATTTGCAATAAATGCTTGACTTTTTTTGCCCAGGTTGTACCATTTGATTCTCACAAACACTTTTCTGTCAGGAGGAGGCAGTTTTGTTGGGCGATTGCGTCTTCCAGGATCACTTTGCAATCTTTAACCCGAGGCTTCATGAAACGTGCTTCCATATGGCAATCAATCTGGGATTCGTTTCCGCCACTGCTGTAAGTGACCAGGTGACGGCTTTGTTTGAGAACGATAAGACCTTATTACTTGCACATGCTCAGGATATCTTTACCCGGAGAGTTCCTGGTGCCGTATCCCACTCCTCCATGGCAGTTCTCATAGTCTTCGTTTGACTAACCGACAGTACCGTTCAAATCTCCACCAACAAACAAAAGTCCGGTGTTTTGCGCGATGATATTTTCCTGGGATAGACTCACAAAATTTAAAACTCTGTGGACACCTCTTCGACTCACAAAAAATGATATTCTGAAGGTGGGATATTTCAACCGTGTATATTATAAAAAAGAATATAAACTACAGTAATTATTAATAATTTTTGGAGTTGAAGTTGCCAACCGCTAGTGCCGGTTCCCTACCTACTCCACACACCCATCAACGCAAACAAATTAGAGCATTCTTCAATAGAATTCGCTTTAACATCTCGAAATGATTGCATACCTTCTTAAATATTTTCCCAGCCTTTATGCAAAAATCCGTATTCAGTAGATATCCAAAACATGTAAGTTATGCAATCTGTGTGTCTGTTAAAGTCCCAAACCAGTTGTTTGTGAAAAACCAAATGAAAAAATTCTGCTTATATTCGGAGATTTAATTGTGTAACAAAATGCAATCGCAATATGTACATAATATGATTTGTGATACCGATTATGAATGAATACTATACCCCTTTTCTTTGATGAATGCTACGGCCTCCTTGCAATATGCCATAACCTACCCCAAACTTCCATTGAAAACAACAAATAATTCATAAACCATATACCGCACCCCTCTCACCCTCTCACAACATATCCCAATCATGAGAAGTAAAAAAAAATTCAATAAACAAACGACAAACTACACATTTATGAAAATCTTCAAATATAACGGCGCTGCGCTGGTCGGAGAAATTTTACTTTTGTTTTGTTCGTCACATCAATTACTTTCGTTTAATAAAGCTTTCGTTTTGACGAAAACTTTAATAAAAACTTAAATCTCCATCTAAATTAATTAAGGACACAAACCAGTTGTCATTATTGATCGATTGAAGCGCCAAAGCTTCTTCGGGATACTGGTACAACATTATTATTCTATTTCTTGGCGCTACTACGGGAATGTACAAGGTGGCGCAAAAATAACCTTCCGATGTTTTTTGGCTGTAATTTAAAAAAAAAAATCAAATAAATAGTCACCAATATTCCGCGTTCTAGAGCAGTGTAGCGTAACATTGTTTATTAACGTGTATTTCGCATATGTTTACTACACAAATGTCAAAACAAAACTGACATTAGGGGCCCAATCGCAAAATTTATAGCATTTTCTGATAGGAGGATTACTTTTGCGCCACCTTGTATATACAAAGGTTATACTCATGTACAGATTTAATTAAGAGTTCTGCGAACGATATTTGAGTATTTTCCGCCTTAATGCATCTCATTATTTCGATAAGACTGGAGTGAAAGCGTTCCACTTGGCCGTTTACCGTGCTAGTATAGGGAGGCGTCGTAAAAACTTTTACTCCCATTTCGTCTTCTATCATGAAGTTGATTGCAAGGAATTAAAGGACTTTTAATTGGGTATTACTATTGATTTGGGAAGTAAGAAAAAATATAGTGTTTCCCTAAGAGGGAGTTTAATGTCCTCTATCGCCTTAGATTTTAGCATCTGGGCTTGGGCGTATTTCGAAAATTTGTCAACTGCAGTGAGAACAAATTTCCCAGCTGTGGAAAAGATGTCAATGACCTGGCTACCTGTCCTGGGTATTCCGGGAATTCTGTTGGTTGGAGTTCCGGCTTATTCGGATGTCTGTACTTGTTTTCCTTACAAATGTTTCAGTTTTGTATGATTTTCTTAATTTTGTTTGACATTCCTGGAAAGTAGAATTTTCCTAGAATTTGGGCTTTATTTTCTTTTTCATTCCTATGTGCGCGTCTGTGTGTTTCGATTATTTTGTTATCCTGTCTTCCTACGTCTGTAATATCCTCAACTTGCAAATATGTTGAATCATGCCCATTATGGATTCTTCAGCTTTAATGCAATTTATAACTGACGGATGAAAATCGTTGAAAGACATCGCTTGCGAGCTTTGCAATTGTGTGGGACTTGAAACACCCACTAAAAATACCCAGGGAAGGCATGATGTTACCATCCTTCCAGTAATCGCACTTAGTCGTCAGACTAATCAGCAATTTTGTTTTAATATTTGCTTATGTATACTTATGTACTGTTTTTAGGAACTAAATTTGGTTTGTTACCTTTTGTTTTTTAAATCATTATCACTGTGTTCGTGTGATTATGAACATATATATTTCTATAGAGCGTTTGAGCACCACATTACTTTTACCGGGCTTGTAATGTTTTTTTTTTTTTTTTTTTTGTCGGGTGTGTGAGACTTTCTGCACTGGAGCACTCAGACTCAATACTGGTCCATTGTACTACCAGGCAGACACACCACATTTTACTGTGGAAAACGAGAAGGCGCTTCAATGATAAGGAGCTTAGGTTTACAGCACTCACCATTCCGCACCAAATACCTGCCACCTGATACGAGCAAAAGCAGGACAATCACAGAGGAAATGTTCCGCAGTGTCGTCGCTTTCTCCACAGGCTTCGCAGTTGATGGTGTCGCTTAGGCCTAGCACCTTAAGGTGTTTGGCAAAAGCGTAGTGTCCCGTAAGAACGCCAGTAGTCTGTCTGCGGGCTTGTAATGTAGTTGGTTATTGTATTCTTCAAGTATGGCTTTCCATCGTTTCATCTTACTACTTTTTTTTTCTTATTGCTAAGAGCAAATGTAAGATGTTGCTGATCTGTGAAGATTTTTAAGTGAGCTGACCCGTACAGATAGTTTCGCAAGGAATTAAGAGCCCATATTATCGCCAGCATTTCTTTTTCATTTGCTGCATAATGCTCTTCTGTAGTGCTCAACGTTCTTGAGAACGTTCTTCGTTTCCCATCTTGTGACAAGAGAGTGCCAATAGCGAAGTTCGAAGCATCGGAAGTTACCTCGAAATCTTTATTAAAATTTGGGTAAGAAAGCATTAAGTCTGGGGAGATGAGTGAATTTTTCAGTTTGTTAAATGATTCTATAGCTTCTGAGTTTAAAAAAATTCATTTTTACTAGTTTTATTTTTTGACACTCGTCCGTCTTCCCCTCTTAAAAGGGATGTCAGAGGTTTGGCGAGCTTCGTGGAGTGTTTGGAAGATTGTTTTTATGTGTTCGGTATGACCTAACTCATTTTTGCTGAAAATGACGATGTCATTAATATACACAAAGCATATCTTTCCAATATGTTCGTGGAAGATGTCATCGAGCGCGCACTGAAAAATGTATGGCGCATTTTTGAGTTCAAAATGTAGGCGGGTAAATTCGTATTTTCCGTTGTTAATTGAAAATGCCGTTGTTTCGATATCGGCGTCGTTAAGTGGGATTTGGTGAAAACCACTTTTAAGGTCAAGAATTGAAAAAAAGGGTGTTTCTTCCTAGTTGGGACAGGATTTCATTGATAGCAGGTATTGGATAACGCAATGGTAACCAAATTTAATTTTCTGTAATCGATGACTAGCCTGTATTGTGGAAACTTGACGAAGTTGAAATCGTCCTTAAGGACATAGGGTATGGATAAAATTTTGTATGAAGTGCTTCGTTAGTGTTAGTTCTTATTTCGCCTCTGGTTGTGAACGTAAGCCTTTCATCTGGCTCGGAAAATAGATTGGGAAAATTGTTAACAAATATTTCTAATGAGTTTGTCTGTACCATTGTCAAGTGAGATGTCTCATTCTCTAATAAATTTATTGCTTGAGACTTTAGCTGTTTTATTCGGATTTTTGTATCACATAGTATTGTCATGTAATTTTCTCCGGAGTAAGACTCGCTAAGACTATCGTTTCCTAAAATAGCGTGAAAGGATTTTAGTGTGGGGAGAAGAAAAAACTTGACTTTTAAATCTTTAACATTGAAGAGGTTTATTGTTTCTACGAAATATGTGATTCTAATGCTACCACCAATTGATTTGGCATAAAGATATTCATCATTGGATTTTGGGTTGTCTGTTGCGGTCTTCGTACGGACCTATTCGGAACAAAACGAGCGACTTGGAAATTATTTGGGTAACCGGCGGCTTTAGGTTGGACACTATACCCGTTACGTATTGGTTCTGGTTTTATCTGCATCTGCGGTCTACATTGGTTGGGGTTTTGTAAGCGATTGATATGACCTGGATTGGAGGGAAACTGTGGTTGTACCGGTCCTTGTGCGAAATTGTTATTCGGTATGGGGTAGGTACCGGTTTTGATATCCTTGTGGAGGAAAGGATCTCCAAGTATGTGTGTATTGCATATCAGGCATTTGTTTCTGTTGGTTGGAGTTTTCTCATACCACCGTGGTTGTTATAAGCGTGATTTGTTCGGTAATGCTGGTTTTCCAGCTTCAAACATAAATTTAACGCATGTGGTAGGTCTAATGGCTCTCTTATACCGAATCGCCCTTTAGACCCCGGATAAACGTATCGAAAGCTTTGTCCCTATAAGTGTGCGTTAGAAGCCGCATGGACTCAGGACTTGCGTCTATGCAGGATATTCTATTTAGAATCAATGAGAAACTGTGCTAGAACACACATTCAAAAACTTCAAATTGCTCAAAATAAGATTTTAAATATGATGTTGGGGCTACCATGGGACTTTTCAACTATAGTTTTACATGAAAGAGCCGGGGCTCTCCAGATTGCAAGAAGGATTGGCATTCTCAATGAAAATTTTATGTCTAAATGTCGAAACGTAGATAATCATCTAGTCAGCGAACTCGAATTATTATCGTTGTTTACCTTTTTGTTTTTCTAAGTTGTATTATTATTATTTTTTTCTCCATCTATGTTCATAATTTACTCATTCATTTAATATACCTATTTCTTTACGTGTTAAATTAGTCATTAGTCATATCTACTTGTTCATTTATTTATTTACTTGTTAATTTATTTTTCTCACTTGTTAATTTATTTACTTACATGCTTATTTATTTATTTATTTCTTTTTGATTAAATTGTTTAATTAGATGTTAATTTATTATATATATAGTTACAATTCACATATATACAGATTAGGAAAATTGTTTATTTATTCGTCTATTCACTTATTTATATTTATCACTATTTATTATATTTATTTATTTATAACATTTATCCTGTTTTTTTTTCCCCAACTGTATATAGTTTTAAATTTCCTTATCAAATAAGAAAATCTAGTTTCTTCACATGGAGTATTTTTTTCTATAGTTTTTCCTCCAAATTTATTTTTTAATACTTACCGCATTTAAAAATAAATTGTATCTTTCAGTAGTAAGATATCAATTATCATATCTCTGTACAAGCTGTGCCAACCAACAAATGTAAATATTTAACTATAAAGCGAAAAATAAATATCTATCTATCTATCTATATGAGAGGCCATCTGGTATTCTAATGTGGTTAGGTCTCTCTTGTCGGCGTAGTGCATGGCTAGGCATCTAGAAATCGATTTCCAATCTAGCGGAGTGTTATACGATTTTAGAGCTGTGTCCGCACTATCGACAGTTTTATTTCGTATTACGTTTAGGATTCTGTAATATTTAGGTGTTCCCTTGAGAGGCTCGTAAATGTGGAGAACGCGCTCGACACTCTTTTTCCAGGAGCTAGATTCTCCTGGGTCACCATCGAATTGCCTTAGACAACGGACTACGTCCGGAATGTTGCCCATGATCGAGTCGATCTCGACACTCAGGGGCAATATCCTAGTCGACACCAGCGAAGTTGTCACTATTGGGATTCAATATGCTTTGAACAATTGAAGGGCCCCTAACTTCAAGAACCTGGTTCACGATAGCTGTTATCACTGCTTCTAGCGCAGGAGTGTAACCTACTTCCTGAGTAGCATCCGTGTGGGATGTGGTTGACTGGAATGAACTGTTCTGGTTCCGAAACTGTGGCTGAGGAGGCTCTAAAAATTGAGGATCCCTAGTAGAAGGATGGGGTGGATCTTGGCAATTGCCTGATTCCCGATGGGATTTGTGTTGGTGCCTGAACCTGCCTGGCATAGTTAATGTTAATTTTTCACGTTTAGTATTTGAAATGTTCGATATAAAATAGATTCTAAGCGGTAAATTATTTTATAAAAATCAATTTAACGTTGGTTGTATAATTTTCAAATGGATTCGAATAGTAATAGTAATTATAGCAACTTAATATAGAACACTCTTAAAATAGTAGTAGTTTACGTAATAATAGTAGTAATTATGGCACTAATAACTAAGTTTCACTATTCTTAACTTCTATGCTTACAAGACTATAGTTGCGGTGAACACCCCACGTCGGTTGGTTTAATATGCTCCTTTTTGCCTTGCATGGCTACTATGGTATCTCCGTCAACACCGTGCCGTGGTCCCTTTAATTTACAGATCTTCGGTGATGTCGCTCTTGAACGGACCCAGCACTGTATCACTTGCAATGTTCTTCTTTGTTCACTTTCTTGTTACAACACGGCGGGCTACTTAAGGCCGACTTAAGTGCGTGACTGTTCCGCGGGGAAAATATTTCGATCACTTCGCGGCGAGCTTCTTGAACTTTTACTTTAAGCGATACTATGTTGGTCCCTGCTGCTCGGGCGCTAAATAAACAAACATTTATTTGTTTCTAAAAAAAAACTCAACTACTTAAGCGGTCCCTAGACGCGCAATATTATTGTGCAATATTTGATATTGTCACAAGCAAAAGAGGATGAGAGAAAATTTATTTTAGAGTGTATCGAAGTGTTGTCTACACAAGTATCAGCTGCCAACTAAATTATTGTATAAAATATTGAACCGTCTGGGGGCATAGCCAATAATATTGTGCAATATTTTGCACAATAATGACAAATGTACACCTCCGGCAAAACGGAAGTCGAGAGGGAAATATAAGTTAGTGAAGATAGAAAGAGAGAGAGAGAGAGTTACATTTCGTATCATACACTCTTTTGTTACAACCCATAAAATTTAGTCGGCGGAAAGGTTCGTTGAATGGGTAAACACCCTTGAATCTCCTCAATAAAGGGCAATACTAAGCTCTTATCATCTATCTATCAGATGGAATTTACCGGAATTGAGTAAAGTCATTGTGTCCATGAATCGCAGTTCATTACTTCGTCTTTTTTCGTACAGATGGCCCCCGAATTAAACAAACATAATGGTAGTTGTTTACATTTCGCCCAATAACACAGTTGATAATATTATAAAGTTTTTGTATAAAAGACTTATGATTTACGGTCGATAGACTCTGACAAATTAGGAGAAAACTATCATACTTTGCCATGCCAACGACCTTGAGACGTCGAATAAATCGGTTCTCGTTCGATCACTGGAATTAAACGACGTAGGGCGTGGTTAGTACTTAGATGGGGGACCGCGTGTTGTTGGCATCTCTTGCGAACGTCTGAAATTTGCTGTTCGGATTCGGCGTAAAACTGTAGGTCCCCTCCCATGAAAGTGGTTGGAAGGTTCTAGGCCCTGTATGGGACCTAGTATCATACGTTGCCACTAATTTCAGCAGGGGATTTCAATATTAATTTCACGTCCGAAGATGGACATTGGACAACTCTTGGTAAACTGTCTACAAGATAAATTAGAGCTACAAATGAATAATAACCGAAATGCACAAGATATGGAACAACAATCGATGCAGTTATCTTTCTAATTTTCATTCGAAAACATATGTATCTTATTTCTCATACCATAAGCCTATTGTCTCGGTCTTACAATCAACCACAGCAATTAATGATGTATCCGATAATGAAAATAATGAAATTAATGAATAAAAATAAAAAATCTATTCAAAAATATTAATTTGTCAATGAAATCCCATAACAAATTTAAATATTTGTAGAAAATAATATATGTATATACATGTATATATTATACATATATACATTTGTTAACATTTTTTTTTTTTTTTTTTTTTTATAATTTGCGTGCGCTAAAGGGATTTCTTTTTTCTGTAGTGACACAGTACCCTTATAATGGTAAAACCACAGCGCAGGCATTTAGTTTGTTGCGCAAGTAGCTCCCAGCAATTCAATGCCTATTTTTGGGTGCTACTTACTGAAAGGATAGGAGGATAGGAAAGAAGTTTTATGTACATATATACATATGTATATATATATACATGTATATATATGGAGCTAAAGAAGTTTTACTTCAGTCGTGTGGTCTAAAGCACACTCGTTTTTTTTTTGTTACATTTTCACTTCTGACACCATGTTTTAAATAATACCAAGTTAGTTTTTATTATCTATACTTATAATATTATAAAGAGGAAAGATTTGATTGTTTGTTTGTTTTCAATAGGCTCCGAAACTACTAGTCCAATTTGAAAAATTGTTTTACCATTAGAAGCCGACATTATCCCTGATGAACATAGGCTACTTTTTACCGCGGGAAAATGCTTCATTCCTACGGGAAAACTATTTTAAATTTAACAAATTATGTGCCAATTAAGTATGTTTTGGTCCACTGGTTCAACTTTTCAGCAGTATTTATTCTAAAAGAAGTGCAGGAACTAAATATACGAGTACCAACCATTCCACATATCTCACCTTAGAGTATTAACATTTTTGTTGTTTCCATTTTTCTTCGTATTGACTCCGCTTTTTTTTGATTTCCATGGGCTCCACTTTTCTCTTTAGGTCCTATTTTGGTAAAATCATATTTTTTTCCTAGTTGTGCTCTACGATTCCCTCTACAGAATTTAGAAAAGTGTCCGACTCTGGAACACCTATGACACACTTATGACACGTCACTCGCTTTGCACGACATTCCTCCATATTACCGTTTATGCTCCACCACAGTTGAAACAGGCGCAATAAACTGCACATGCTTGACCATCACATTCATCTTTCTCTGTTTTGACTTCATTGATTGTTTTCACACCTTTATGAAGAATGCTCTTGTTGGTAATTGCAGCTTTTGCTATTCAGGAGTCTTACTTCAGTGAGGTTTATTTTAAGACTAAGAACTAATTAACAAATTAAGAGTAATGTAAGTTTAACTACGTTATTAGAGTATGTATCTTGTAACGTTATGCTATGTATATACAATACAAGTGGTAATGCATTTATGTACAGAAAGGTGCAAATGTAAGTAGGGTTGAATTGCCAATGCAGTATTTTCAACACAACCCCTCAATTCAATATTATTTCTTTCATTTTTTTGACAAATTTTACATGTTTTATAGTTTTTTGAGATTTTTGGTTAAACATCTGCTACCATCTCATCAGTTGAAACGTAATTCCAATTTAAGGTCTCTCTACGTCTTGAATGAAGTGTATCTTAATATCGATGTGCTTGCTCCTTGCGTGGAAACAGGGTTCTTCACTAACTGCTGTGCGCTTAAGTTGTCACCATACAACACTGTTGGCTTTGTGACTAAGTTGCTGAATCCGATTTCGCTTAAAAGATTTCGCAGGAACACGATTTCCTTGGATGCAGAGCATAGAGCCATATACTCGGCTTCCGTGCTGCTAAGTGCAACTGTGGGCTGCTTCTTCGATTCCCATGATACAGGTGCACCAGCAAGAAAGAAAACGTGGCCCGTAAACGATCGCCTATCGTCAGAGTTGCCACCCCAATCCGCATCAGCGTACCCATGCAAATATTTGGCATATTATCTGTAAATAATCTTGTAATTCATTGTATTATATAGATATCTTAGCAAATGTTTCGCTGCAATGTAATGATCTTTGTGAGGATTCATATTATATTGAGACAATTTGATTACCGAGTGCCATATATCTGGACGTGTAGTAATACTTATAAAGTTCAACGAACCTATTAATGACTGATATAGTTTCTTATCTACCTTGCTCCAATTTGGGCAACTGTTACATTTATTCAGTCGAGTACCTGGGTCTAGGGGAGTGCTTACTTTTCTGCATTCACCCATTGAAAAATCATGTAAAATGTTCTTTATAAGCTGTTGTTGAGACATCTTGATGCATCCCCTGTCACCGTTTCTTCCAAACTCCATTCCAATAAAATGATTTAGTGGTCCTTTATCAACTACATAATTTCAAATTCTTCTTCTATTTTCTTTTTAATATCCTGCATATCATGCCATGCAAGTAATATGTCGTCAACATAAACGACGATAATATTTATCCTTCTGTTTTCGTTCTTTGTGTAAACACAACTGTCGTTGGCACAACGAACAAAACCAATATTTTTCAAAACGCCATCCAATTTTATGTTCCATTGCCTTCCCGATTGTTTGATCCCGTATATGGCCTTCCGTAATTTGCTAACTTTGCTCGGATTTGCTTTGTCCTCAAGACATTTCGGCTGCTCCATAAAAATTGCTTCATCCAAATCACCATTCAAATATGCAGACGTGACGTCAATAGGATGTAATGGTAAGTCAAATTCTGCAGCCAATGCAACTACTAGCCGAATCGTAGAATGCCTAGCCACCAGGAAAAACGTTTCGGAAAAATCAACACCATATTTTTGGCTACAGCCTTTCGCCACGAGTCTAGCCTTATACCGTTCAATATACCCTTCTTTATCTCTCTTTAAATTGAATACCCACATTGCTTTGATTACGCGGCTATTTTTTGGTAAATCAACAAGCTCCTAAGTTTTGTTTTACTTCAGTGAATTAAATTCTTCCTCCATAGCTTCTTTCCATTTATGGGTATCATTACGCTGAAGCGCTTCCTGAAGAGATCCCGGATTAGACTCTTCACTTGCATTTATGTAGTTTAATGACTTTTGCGTGGGTTGCTTTGGGCTGTCATTATTCATACTACGAATCGTTCCACTTCTTAAAACTCTAGAACTTACTTGAATAACTTTCCTTTTGTCATCAGCATTTTCATTCTCGCCGCGTTTGTCTGTATCGCAATCCTCGCCACTGCCATTATTATCCCCTTTTTGACCCCCAACATCCGAATCACAACTATGGTCTGCATTCAAATCGCAATCACTTTCTGCATTCGACCCTAAGGCATTTTCAAATACGCTTTCATTATATGCTTCTTCTTTTGCCATCTTGACATCAATGACCGTTTCAGCTGGAGCCGATTGTGGTAGCATGTAATAGCAATCTGTAATCTTGGAACTGTTAGAAAGAGTTTCGATAAATTTCACATCTCTACTGAAGTATACTTTACCAGATTTTCTTTCAAATAATCGATAAGCTTTTGATTCCGTAGCGTAACCTACCATAACAACATCTACTTCAACATCTAATACCTGGTCGTTTATTGAGCATTACTGCTTTGCTTCCAAATATTTTCAAGTGCGACATAGATGGTTTGAATCCATGCCAAATATGAAATGTTGTCTCTCCTTGCAGTGTACGACTTGGAGAGCGATTCCTCAAGTATACGGCCGTATTGATGACTTCTGCCCAAATACGATCAAGCAGTCTCGATCCTATTAGCATGCATCGACACATCTTCAGAACTGCCCGGATTGCCCTTTCTGCGACACCGTTTTGCTGAGGTGTATACGGCGATGCCACCTGGTGGCGAATGCCATGTAACTCATGGAACTTTTTAAATGCTGAATTTACAAACTCAGTGCCATTATCACTCCTTAGGATCTTTATTTTCTTAGATGTCTGTGTTTCAACCATAGCCTTGAAGTTTTTAAACGTTTGCAGTGCTTCACTTTTTGTCTTTAAGAAATAAACAAATATTTTTCTTGAGAAATCATCAATAAAAAGTATAAAATATTTCGCCCCTCCAATGGGTGTTGTCCTCATGGGGCCACATATGTCAGTATGTATTATATCTAAAACTGCACTGCTCTTATTTTTTTCACTGGCATACGGCAAAGAACAAATCTTGCCTTTTAGACAAACTTCACACTGAATTTTCATATTACCTTGTTTGCACTTTAGGATTTTTACCAAATTATTATTTATCATGTGGCTCAAAGTTTTGCAATTCAAATGCTAAAATTAGCGCTAGCGTTTCCACATTTTGCGAACGCATTTACCTCTCTTTTCTTTAAATAATCGCAAACGTACATTATTCGACCTTTTTGCAGTCATTAAAATATTACCGCATAAATCTAATATTTTTGCCGCGTTTTGTTCGAATATCATTAAATTTTTGTTTTGCACTGCTTTCCCAATCGACAAGAAATTCATATTTGTTTCTGGCATATAAAGAACTTCTTTTAAAGTTACGCGTCCATGCTTTGTCCTTAATATGACCTCTCCAATGCCCGCTGACACAATATGAGAATTATTAGCCAGCTCGATATTTTCGACGTGTGGTCTCATGTTAGGGAACAATTTTTTTTCACAGCACAAGTGGCTTGTTGAACCACTATCAAATACCCAAGTGTTGCGTGTAAATGTGGTAATACATGCTGAATTTACCATCGGGAATGCTTTATTTCTTCGTCATTCTCTGCAATTGGCAGCGAAGTGTCCGCGACGATTGCAATTGTAGCATGTTACCTGCTGATCATTCCTACTACGTTGAACGTGTTGGTTCTGCTGCTTCTGCGGAGATTGCTGTCCCTGAATATGCTGCACAGTCCGTTTTGGTTTTCGGCTGCGTATGTACATCGCTTGTTCTGGTGCACTGTCATTTAATACATTTTCCTCTCTCCTATGCCCCTCCTCGAGAAGCTTCAATTTCAATGTCTCGCTTGTGGGTAATTGATCGCGGGTCTCCATTGCGAGCACGAAATTTTCATAGCTACTAGGAAGACTTGAAAGCAAAATTATGGAAAGAAGTTCATCTTGTAAATTAATACTTAGCTCTTTTATTTTTTTGGCTAGATCGAAAAAATTTTTAAGGTGCAATTGAACTTGGCTATTATCTGGCATTTTAAGTTGAAGTAGTTGCTTGAACAATGTCACTTTACGTGTAGGTCCTTTCGGCTGGTGAACGTTTTCTAGAATTTCCCAAGCTTCAGTCGATGACTTACAATTTTTTATATAAGTAAGCTGCGATGGTTTAACGCACAGGAGGATAGTCGCCAGGGCCTTTTCATCTTTGTTCTCCCACTCAGCTCGGTCTCTTTGGCTTTTCGGTTTCACTTTAACTCCATTGACATATGCCCATAAATCGCTATGGATCAGAACACTCCTGATTTGGACCCTCCAAGAATCAAAATTCTTTTAATCCAATCTTTCGATTTGGTATAACGATGTAGCCATTTTTTTTTTCTTACTTCCAGAATATTCCTTGGCCCATAACCTTTGTTGGGGAATGCGGACAGGTTAACTAATTCAGGAGTCTTACTTCAGTGAGGCTTATTTTAAGACTAAGAACTAATTAACAAATTAAGAGTAATGTAAGTTTAACTACGGTATTAGAGTTTGTATCTAGTAACGTTATGATATGTATATACAATATAAGTGATAATGCTTTTTTTATGTACAGAAAGGTGTAAATGTAAGCAGGGTTGAATTGCCAATGCAGTATTTTCAACAGTATGTTTGTTCTTATTACAAACACCAATGATGATACGATCTCTCAGCATGCGGTCTTCGTATGAAACTCCGAACACACAATTGAATTCGTAGTGTCTGACCTGCTTGCGTTGTTCGGTTTCCAATTCAGAAAAGCTTTGTTTGTCTTTTTAGGCAATTGTGTTGAACTTGAAAGTTATGCTTTTTCGCCGTTAGTCAATGTGCGATAAAACCATTTTTCCGTCAGCCGCCTCATCGTTCCTGTCGGTACAGCAGAAACGGTGTCGCTTACATACTGTTAGCAATGTCATATTTTCATCAATATCATTAGGCCACTATCCCATATCATCTAAATTTTTAGCTGATTCCAATGCTTTGTCAGTCTCAGTATCAATATGTTCAATGTTTGAATCAAAGGCAGAGGCGGAGTTAGATCCGCAGTCGGAGCCATAATTATTGACAACTATATTTGAACTATATTTGGATTTTGTTGTTAAGCAACACAAGCAATGTCTGATTACTTACTGTGAAGCAGTGGTAATGCTGGTAAACTTTTGTAAATAAGTTCGTTGGACTGAAAAAAAAATCCGTTATTCCACTTTATATGGAAAGCGGCTCCGAAATAAAACAGTCATCACTCATCTTCGTTTGGTTAGGATACATACAAATTAAATACTTTTGCATTTTTCCTCCATATGCTAAGGAGCTACACCTTACACTTAACATACAGTGCAAAAATAAAAGGCAAAATTTCCTTGTACGCAAAATACAACAACAGTATCTTAAGCCATGCACAACATCTCACTTTGTCAAAAAAAAGTAATCAAATCTTTATTTACAATCTATATATATAAACATTGGGCGAACTATTGGATACCCTATTCTTATCCCTCAGAAAGTAAGCGTGGCAAAAATTTAACTATGGCTGAATTGTTAAGAAGGATCAACATTTTTTTTTGTACAAAGTATAAAGGATTTCATGAAAAAAACATAGGAACGGGCTACAGTCCGCTTGGGCGAACTGTTGGATACACTATTCTTATTTCCCTCATAAGTGGGCGTGACAAAAGTTTAAGTATAGTTGAGTTGTTAAGAACGCTCTATATATTTTGTTATATAACATTAAAGGATTTAAAGGCCTAATTTTTGCCGACGAACGGACATGACCTTATCAACATTATTTTCGATGCCGATCACGAATACCTATAGTAACTTTTAGGGATCGTGTTACAAACTATGAGTGAAAATTAAAACATATACCCTTAGAAGAGTGTATCAAAATGAATGTTGGTATATCAAAGTTAATGCTGATCACAAATATAATAACTTAAATTGGTCATGTTAAAAACCAAACTATGAGTCAACATTTAATATACCCTTAGGAAAGGGTATCAAAATGGAAGTAATAGATTTCGACACCGTTTGACCGATCACCATGAAAGTTGGCACATATATGTATTTGTTTATAGAGAAGGATTTTGCGATATCCACTTTGTTGTAGTTCGCCACTTGGTGGCGCTGCAGCATATCAATTTCGATGCCGTTGGACCAATCACCATGGAAGTTGTCACAAATATGTATTTTTTCGTACAGAATACTTTGATGATACCTATCTACTTTGGTGTAACTCACCGCAGATGAAAGTTGGCACACATACATTTTTTTCATGGATAAGGTTTTTATGATACGAGTATCTACTCGCCACCGGATACCTCTGCAGCGTATTAACTTCGGCGCAGGGACATAAGTCCCAACTTTTACCATGTCTCACTCCCAAAATTGATTTGGGACTTATGTCTCACACAAGTGGGACACAACTCCCAAAAGTAAAACTTGGGACTTATGTCTCACCAAATGATGTAAAAGTGAAATAAGGCTAATTTGTATTGCACTGTTTATGGGTTTTGTTACGAAATCGCAAGCAGATTCCATAAACAGTGCAATGCCTATGGGGCAACCGCCCTGCTATACCCCTTCTATACTCTGCTATACATTTTATAAAAATGTTTGAGTTAGTAATCCAAATTAAGATAACAACCCGAACTACGACGCGTATTATATATGATAAAAAAAGGTTTACATACATACTATACATTTTATATTGCATTTATTTTGTAACAGTAATTAAGTACTTATCATCGTCATCTGCCGTGCCGAGTGCCAAAACTATTTATTTTCGTATATAAGTAACAAACTTTCTTAGACTACCAATATACCTACAGTATATTTTTTATATTTCCCTATTTTTTTTTTATAATTAGCGTGCGCTACAGGGATTTCTTTTTTCTGTAATTGATACAGTTACCCTTATAATGAAACCAGAGCGCAGGCATTTTGTTGCCGCAAGCAGGGCCCAGCAAATGATTCACTGCCTGTTTTTAGGTGCTACTTACTGCATGAAAGAATAGAAGGATAGCAAAGAAGTTTGGTGCGAAAGAATTTTTTCTCCACAGGTGGCGCCTAAATTGCTTTAGGGAGATCTGTTTTTGTTTTGTGCATTCAATTTTATAAATCATTGCACTGATCGGGATTCGAACGCATGACCTGCCAATCACTTAGTGAATACACTACCATCGCACCATTGCCACCCGCAAATATACATGCTTAATTAATTATTAATTAATTATACATGCTTAATTAATGACTTCCGGAATAATACATTAAAATTTATTTGTGTTTAAATCAAGATCGATTACATTTGCGTAATGTGAAAATTCATTACGACCATAGTTTGTCGCGTGACAAGGAGTGTGGAAAAAATCATCGAGTCGAGGCCCAAGAGTTCTAGAAGGTGCATAAATACCAAATAAGGCTGAAAGAGGTGCACAGTCGATATGTCCCGGTCTTACATCTCCATCTACTATTTAGTGTCTATCCTCGTATTTATGTGCCTTTGATATGCGTAAACACCCCAAAGCAGAGCAACAATGGGGAACATTCGTTTTTAGGATTTTTGAATTTGAAATAATAAAATCGTTTTTAGATTTAGTATAGCTTAGCTTACACATGGAGCAGAAAGCTAAGTGACTGCCCAAGAAAGAGCGTTTCCTTAATTTTTATGAGAGTAATGACAAGTTGAAGGAAGTTAAGTAAAAACACATAAATCTTGCAACCCCCGTTTCTTTAACATAAAATAAAAGAAATATTATGCACTAGCGGCCCATTTAGGGCTTTAAATAAAACTGATCCATCTATTTCCGGGGCCTACAATTTTAAGAGGACTCTGAACGTCGAATTTGAGAAGCTTCTTATGACAATTGATACTCTTGGATGTTTGTCAGACTTTCGCAAGAGGTGTGGAGTAGAAAAGAAACGTTTAGCTGGTAGTGACCCCAAGCGTGATTTGAAGCCGCCGATTTTCGGTGTCGTACACGGTACACAAACAATTAAAAGGTTGTAAGGAAGAAATTAAAATGTGATGTGGTATTTGCATAAGTCGAGCACAAAGAACGCAGAACATATTTGTGTTTGGCAACACAAAGCAGAGCGAGGTATGTCGTGTATAGATTTGAAAGTTTGCATGGTCGTTCTCCTTATATTGTACAAAGACATTTGGATATACACCTTTGAGAGGGGTAAAATGTTCAAAATATCTTGCTGTTTTAAGGCCATTAACTCCCAAATGTCTAACCATATTGATGTGAAATGTTAGCTGTTTTTGAAATGACTCTGTTCAGGAAAGCGAAAAGTTATTAACTTTTACTTATGAAATTGAATATGGTGAATATAGAATCGCTAAGGCTAATACACGGAAAGAATATTATCCCAGATATATGACGACAGAATTAGGTGGAAACCAAATGTGACCGATGTTACGTGTGACCGCTAGTATAAATATAAAACTGTTTTAATTCAAATATTAAACATGCAGCTAGTTTTTAATGCTATACAATAAAATACTTTTGTGTTTTTATATTTAATTCGGAATTAATAAAACACGACCTTTGATTGGAAGACATTCGATTTGAAACCAAGGCCATGGAGCATATAGTTTTTTTTGAAATTAATTTTATTCATAAACTTTTGTTACAAATTTTATACAAATTGAAATTTAAGAATTGTTTTTTTGGGATAGAAGAGTGTTTCTGTGTAATATATTTGTTGTCGATATGACATAAATGTATAAATAAAATTAAGTTATAATAACCGAGAAAAATTAAGTTACATTTTTTCAATTATTTAACACTATCTATTATATTTTATATGTTTCGTTGTCTGAAAGATTTTGTTGAAAACAAATACGTTATGTATGTATGTTTAATCAGTAACAAAAGATTGCCTTAGAAAATACCGTAAATAATAAAAAATGGAACAATATATTGTATGTACAATAATTATCAATTTGGGTAAAGCTAGAGTTATAGTCGAATTATTTTCGACTTCTATTTTAATAAATTTTACTACATGTGTACGATGTACCAATGTAGTGAATAGTTCAACAGATTGAAACGATACTACTTTAGTAATAAATAATATTGATTATTTCTTCTAAAATATTTACATATACATACCTACACATATATTTTTTCAATTGATTAATATAAATATGTTACTTATTTTTATATAAAATAGAACTTACCCGCAATGTTAACTTCGAGCTGACTAATCTACATATAAATAATTTTCTTAGCTATTCATATTTTTTAATTGCTTAACAATTTGTTTGACGTTTCCACTTTATTTGTTTATACAAATAGGTTTACGTTTTGTTAAATATAGTACAATTTAATTTATGTAGGCAGTTTTTAATGTTCTTCTTTTTATTCTATCTACCTACTAAGATTAAGTTTTCAAAACTGCGTGTGCAGAATACATTTTTGTTCTTCAGGTAGAACGTCAAAATTGAAACTAGAATACAAAAATTAATTTCATCATAAATACAAATATTGTACCTTAAACACAACCAATGAGAGCATGGCCTTTGCATTGCGTTTTGCTTTTTTATTTCTTCTATTACAGATTTTAAAACTTTTTAAAATTAAATGTTTGTTTACCTGAAAACTTAAAATTAAAACGGCATTTGATTGTCTAATTATGCAAATAGGGAGTTTTAAAAATAATTACGATTTTTAGCAAACAGTAAGTGATTTTTATATTCATTTTAATTCACAATAAGTTGTGATACAATTTGACAATAAAATAATATAAAAGAAAATTAAATCTCTCTTTTTTATTATGAATTTTATAATTCAACTGAATACATATCTGATTGATGTCTGCAACAATAAATGTAATCTACTTAAACATAATAAAAGAAATAACGAAAAAATACAAAAAATCTTTGATTTCTTATTTTGGAATATCAAAGTACATAATGTGCCCAATTTAACAAAATCATTTGAAACATTAAATTGTGCTTTCATCCCTTTATATATAGTTATACTTGTTATTCCCAAAATATTGCTCTAAGTTTCCAAACTTTCAATAATGTTCCAAACACCGATCTTATTCAAATAAATAAGTACTTATATAATTATTTCAGTATCCACTTAGTACATTCATTTCTTAGACTTTTTTTTCAAAATAGATTTAAAAACTTTCAATTTTTGAATATCAAGTGTGCCTAAATGTAGACTTCTAAAAAGTATAGAATTAAATTTAGAATTAAAACCATTTCTATTTTTTTTCACCAAATCTTAGGCGAAAATTAATATTTTATAAATATCGAAATTTTTGTAATGGATTTTTCGACCAATTAGATTTTGCTTAAAGATTTTAAACAAAATATATATCTGTATGTGGCTATCGGGAATACAAGGGAAGGGAAAGCAAAAAACGCTACCAAAGGAGAACAATTCATTTCTTTCATTCAGCAGAAGTACTTTCAAGTGGAGTTTAACAGCTTAGCTGTGAAGGATTATATTATCTATATCTATTTTTTTCTTTTACTTTAACGGCAATGTTATGATCTAGATTGGACGGATCATAAATCTTCCGCTTTATTGCGTCCCTACTGTGCCGCCTTAGTGTTCACTAGTTCCACCTAAAAAAGTATCGGCAGTTCTCTCGGTTTCCAGATCCAGGAGTTTCAAGCCGGCCTTTTTTATCGGTCGACGTCTTAGGGCTTGCAGTTGTGGATATTGATGATGAACATCGAAACGCACATTCGCACTCGACTTTGACACTTGAGTGCAGGCACGCACCCGAAATGAATTAAAATATAGTGTTTGTTGGTATTAACGCCTCGTGTACTGATGGACTTCGAATATCAATAAAGCGCATCCCGATAAACAGCGCGATTTATCGTAAAAGGCGATTTAGGGGAAAATTATATCTTGGCTACTTAATGGTACTAATCCTGGGACGGGCAGAAATGCTATTCAGTTTCCGAGGTATAGCAAAGTAATGACTAAGCTTAGACGAAACCTAATTGTCGTGAGTTACAACGTTGGAAATATGAGCTGTCGTAGCTAAGAGCTTGAAGAGATGAAACAAAGTGGCGGAAATCGAGAATCGGGCGCGTTTCTTGGACGTCTTGACCATTGACATATGACTGAAAAATCCGCCCTAAGCTGAAAGGAGGCTCTATACCGCAGCTGTGTGCCAGGCGCACACATACCGTTCACAACGTTGGACAGCGTAAAAAAAAGTATGATGGCAAATTAACGGCAGCTAAGATGAAGATGTTTCGCATGACAGCAATAACAAAGATTGATCGAATAAGATGTTCCAAGATTTGAGGAAGCTTTCACGTCAGAGAACCTATCTCGAAAAAAATGAAGAGCGACCGGCTCAGTTGGTACTGTCGTGGAGAGATCCTTCGGACCCTGCCAAAAAGCCAATATCAATCAACGTTTCCTGGACCAACACGAAAGAGAGGCAGGCTTAAAAACTCTTGGATCACACAAATGGAGCAACACCAGCATTTGATGGCCTCAACGACGAAGTGTTTTAAACTCAGGAGGCCTACCATTGGGGCGTTGATTTTCTTAGCCCGTTTCTACATTTACTCGTACCTTTTGATACAAAATATCTTTACGTTCATAGCCATAATAGGGACGGGATCGGTTGTTTATTTTAAAAGCAAGTTATGCAAACATAGCAGTAAAAGGCAATGGCAATTTGTTTGTCTTTATAAAAGTTTAACCATTGAGAAATGAATTTGATTCAGTGCCAAACAGGTTTAACCCGACATCAGTTTTAGAATTCTTTGACAGATTGATAGTATTTAAAAAATAATAATGTATTTAAAAAATAATAATGCTTTCCTGCATAGAACGTTCGACTACGTTAAGCTAAAATCTAATTTATAAAAATCTATGTTTGTGGGTAACCAACGACCATACCACGTCGAGTTAATCGGTTCTCGTTAGATCACCGAAATTAAACGACGTTGGGCGCGGTTAGTACGTAGATGGGGGACCGTTTGAGAACAACCGCGTGTCGTTGGCCAGTCCCATCTACAGAGTTGAGGTAGATAATATACGTGGTATCACAATGGACCTAAATTGGTCTAAGTGTGTCGGCTTCTGCCGACAGCCACATAAACCTAACCTAACCTATGTTTGTGGGTGCAGGGAAATAACTTCACGGGCAATAACTTCACATGGGCAATAACTTCACCTCGAGTGGGCAATAATTTCACTGTTTTTTGTGAACTTATTGCCCACCATAGGTGAACAATATCTTCACTTTTTTGTGGGAAATAAATTCTCTTAACATTTTATGATAATTCAAGAACCGTACCTCGCACCCACTCCAAATCAAACAGTGTCCCCAAGCAGGGGGGTTGCAGGGGGGCAGCATGCCCCCCATAGGTATTGAACTGTTTATGGAATCTACTTGCGGTTTCGCAACTAATCCCATAAACAGTGCAATGCATATGGGGGGGGGGGCTACTGCCCCCCTGCAACCCCCCTGCTTGGGGTCACTGTTTGATTAGGAGTGGGTGCAAGGGTCTTTAGTTATAATAGACAAACTCAAATTATAGGTGGGAAATAACTTCAAAAAATTTACGGTGAAGTTATTCCTCACCATCAGTGGGCAATAACTTCACAAAAAAAAGTGAAGTTATTGCCCACTCGAGGTGAAGTTATTGCCCATGTGAAGTTATTGCCCGTGAAGTTATTTCCCTGCACCATGTTTGTGTGTTCGTCTTCTCTTGGTACGATCTTCGTTAATCTGATTTAGTTGAAACTTAGTTATTGTTGGCTATTATGTGAAGGTTTCTGGCAAAGGATGCCTGGGAAACTATTTCTTCGATAGTCCAGAAGAGGCAGCTTTGATTGACTGCAATAAATTAGTGAGTTTTTGTAGGCAAATAAAATGTCTTGAGGAAGAGGTTTAGGATGACGATTGACGTTATAGTTGGTTCGCCCAGCGATCGCGATGGGCCCATTATGGTGCCTAGTGTTCAATAGCAGTAGTGTTATAGCCATAACTTACCTAATCTAACCTAACCTTCTGGCAAAGGACCATCAACGTACAGTATACCATCAACATACAACAGGTGACACGCAAGTAAGAAAAAGACTTCAAAGACAGATGTTGAATATCAATGCATGCAGTTCGGCAAGAGGTTAATGAAAAACCTAATATGTTGGTAGTGCAGCACTTCGGTTTACAACAAATGTTTAAATGAATGCTTGTTTTTTTATCGTCTACTGGTCTACCATTGTTCATGCGATTGACTCGAAACTTAGTTTTGTTGCTGTTGGCACTTGCTTTAAGGTTTCTGGTGGCGCATGTAAGAAGAAGACTTCAATGACAAATGTTTAAGATCAACACATGCAGTTGGGCAGGTGGTTAATAAAAACCTAATATGTTAGTAGTGAATATAAAACAAATGTTTAAATGAATGCGTGTTGGCTTGTCTTCTACTGGTACCCCATTGTTCATCCGATTGACTCGGTGGGTGGTTAATAAAAACCTAATATGTTGGTAGTGAATATAAAACAAATGTTTAAATGAATGCGTGTTTGCTTGTCTTCTACTGGTACCCCATTATTCATTCGATTGACTCGAAACTTAGTATTGTTGCTGTTGGCACTTGCGTTAAGGTTTCTGGTGACCCGCGATTGAGAGGAAGGATAGTGTAGAATAGAACAAGACTTCTTAGACATATGTTTAAGATCAACACATGCAGTTGGGAAAGAGGTTGAACCAAAATCTAATAAGTTAGTAGCCCAGTCCAGCAATTCGCTCAACTACAACAAAAAAACACTCAAAAGCCTTAGAAGTCAATTAAAATGAGTAAGCAACAGTACAACAAATATAAAACAATATTTAATTTGCTTTGCACAGTTGCCATTTGCCCGAAAGTTTCTGACATAAAACCAGCAACGTAAAATAGGTGGCATGCGAGGCGTTTTGGATAATTTTGCGTTTGCTCATCTTTTATCTGATTGCGTTGAAACTTTGTGCAGTTGTTTGTTGGCATTTACGCGTAAGTTTCTGGCATATGCCATTTACGAACAATGTATCATCAAGACTTGATATGTAGGTATAAGAGTTCTACTCTTGCTGTTTTGGAAAAGGGAAATACTTAAGAAAATCAAAAAATTAAAAATGTTGTAATATGTTGCAAGTCCTGTGTAGCAGTTTGGTTAACAACAATAGGTCTTTTGTTTAAAGAGGCATTACTTTGCCTGCCAAGCATTAGTTGGTATATTTATAAATAATGAATGAAAATGTTATTGTTGAGTTGAGTAGTATTGAGTATGAAGCGACTTTTTTCATGAACATACATAATGTTTGTATATGCATACATTTAGGTCCTTTGATTGAAACGGCGATTACATCTCAGCCTTAAACTTACTTTTGATCAAATTGATTTAGAGTTTGGTCGAGTTTATAAATGTTAAAATGCAGTGTAGTCCTGCAAGATTCGCGTTCATAAATGAAAATAAAATGCATTATCTTTGAATGACAGCAGTTGACAACTGCGTTCATAAAAGCAAAATGCGATCATGTTTGCAGTGTATTTTTTGAGAGATTTTAAGTTTGGCAATGTTTAACTGGAACATACTTGCAGCAGTATTTCTGTTCATAAATGCGTTGAATAAATATTTCATGCATAAATAAATATTTCATGCATGGCAATGTTGCAATTATGAACTCATCCTTTGATATTACTATTATATAAACAGAAATCGAGCGGGTATTGTTAGAGACATAAAAGTGAGTATGAGTAATATACACTGAAACTATGAATGTAGGCCAAAGCCTAAAATATAGTGTCTTATAATGAAATATAACGTGTTGAAACCACACTCAAATAAACCCGGCGAAAAATTATTAACTAATAATAGTTGACTGACGTAGTTTTTACTTGTTTAATTACTTAGGATCGGAGCTTCAATAAACAAAACATCACAAGCTAACACTCTAAATTAAGGAATATATTATATTTGCATATCAACAAATTGGAATAAAGGGATATATTTATAGTTTTCTGGTGAAGATTTAATTGTGCACGCCAACTAAGGTTTAAACATAATTTTTTTAAACAGTATATATATTTGAGACACCCTGAATATGCTCGAGTTATATTTTAAATATTTTTTTTATATCTCATAGTGTACTACATATATGTACATTTTATTTTTTAACTATTTATTCATGATATTTATTTCTAATGTTATCTAAGTTTTTTTTTTAAAATGTTAACTTCATATGTTTTTTCTTTGTGTCTTACTCAAATTTTCGTTATTTAAAATTATTTTACATTTTTTTGTATTATTTTAAGCAAAATTTATAATTTTATTGGTATGTGTATATTTAGTTTATATATACATACATATATGTGTTGTGTAAGTATGTTTTTAGTGGGTAAGGTTATTAAATTTGAAGAGCATGTTTGACATATTTAAAAGAAAAATATTGAAATGATTAGGATGACGTTTCCCGCTTATAACAAAACCGTAACCATGCTATCTACATAATGTCTGGGTATGTGTATAATCGCGGATTTTGTTTTTTTCGCCGTCATTATTATTTCACATACAGCGTCTGGCATTTTAATTATTTTGCAAATTCTCATTTCACTACATTAGATATCGGTTTGTGTTGCATAATTTCGCATTTTATTATTTTGCATATATACAATTTAAGCTTTTACATTTATTTGCCTGGCGTGTATATTTATTTTATAAATACAATTATGCCTTCATTATATTCCTATGTTCCTACAAAAGGTCGACTTAGTGGCAAAGAAACGCGTGCCAAAATTTTGCAACTTTTCAGGAGAACCGATTTGGTTAAGCTGTGTATTGAACATAATACAGCCGGATTCATAAAAGCAAAAAAAAATTAATTCGGCTGATATAGTTTGAGTTTATGTATAGTTATTTTGGTGTATAGTATTTCACATAGAATCATAGAAAAAAGCCTGTTACATGTGTATGGTATTTCTCACAGTTTCAAAAAAACAAACCTTTTGTAGTTCGAGCGCTATTAAAAAAAATGTAGATGCAGCAAGCGATAACTTTTTAACTTTAAGAAAGACATACAGTTTTTGGCCAAAATATTGAATGTCATATTTTTGACAAAATGTTTTATATAATTCAAATCTGTAAAAAATGTAGTTAGGTTTCATTGGTGTTAAAATGGCAAACAGCGAAATCCATAGGCAGACCAATGTGGTTTTTATACCTGATCATAATTTTGCTGGGAAGGATAAAGGAAACAGATATCTTAAAACTTCGAAAGCCAATTTAAGCGAAAGCCAATAGCATAAATAACGAAATTTTAACACGGGCTTAGTTTTAACACGGCACTGAGCAATTAGTCGAATAATTTGTTCGAAATCGATCATAGATATGCAAAATAAATATTGCGAAATGATAACTTGGCGAGATGATGACTGAATGAAAATTTGCGAAATAACTGCCACAAGACAAGCAACATTAATTCGTGGAAATGCCGACCTGATATTATAAATATTGTCGAACAGGCACATATAACGTGTGCATATACGAACTTTGCCCATGTTAATATTTATATGAAAATAACACTAAAGGTTTCTGTAAGACCTGATTGAATTTGCGTCATTGCTGTAAGGACATAGGCATATCATCATATTATTAAAAAAAAAGCCCAACACATGGCTTTATCAATCATTTGTGAGTGCGAAGCTTAAAGAAGCTTTTCTAGGCTGTTTGTGCTTTATATGTATGAATATACTTTAAAACCGCCATAGTGACCACTATTATATGGGGGTGATAAGTCACCACCGGCTTCAACGAACAGTACAATGACAAAACCTCAATCTCAAGCGAAACAAAACGAGAAACGCAAATAGAAAAGAATGACTGATCAGGGCAAAACACAAGACAACCAGAAGTCCTGCGGCTTCTGATCTAACCGCTTCCCATCTGTCAGCGACAGTCACTGAATCAGTATTGACTGTAAGGTACTAAGGTGACTGACATGAAATTGAAGAAAAGGGTCCATCAAAAAGGGGAGGAAACGCGTGTGCAAACTACGTTTTTTATGTGTTTTCATGACTTCACTTCATTCAACCGCCATTACTTTGTAAATCTTAGGCGATTTAAAAAATATTAAACATACCAACAGCCAAAAATCGCCTGAGTATTTTAAGCCATCACTCAGGTTTCTGCTCTGTTAGGGAGATGAGCTACAAAAAAGTCTGGAACACTTTTGAAATAAGTTTCGTTTATTTTTTTGGTTTTTTTTTTTTTTTTTTTTATAAATGGGTTGTGGATTCAATCAACAAAATACGGACTGTGTGCATAAATTAAAGTAACTATGTTAATGATTTCGTTTGTAAATAACATTATATTTTATATCGGTATTCTACGTTGATAGGTAGAATGTACACTCCGTTCCACGTGTTTTTGAGCAGGTAGTTTCTTGAATTATGAAAGAAGGTTACATTATGTTTATGTTGTAAAAAAAAATTAGCATTAGGCAAATAAATTCAATTTTTGTGATGCTATTCCCAATAACCTTCGCGTGGGTCAGTCACCTTGACGTGCGTACCATCATTGCATTCGATGGTACCGGTGCGAAGGCTTGAGGCGTAGGTTCAACGGGCTATGCTGTCTAAGGGCCACCCATGACAGCCAGGCTGTTGACGAGCGTTTACCAAGTACTGACCAGGACTCTACGTCCCCTCTCTCCCCCTCTCTTTCTTAAGGCGTAAGTGCGGTACATGTACTACTTTGCGGCCTCTACAGGACAGCTTGTTCTTTTCCCTCTCCCCCTCCTTATCACCTGGGCTGGACGTACGGTGTCATACGACCCGTGCCGAGAGTCAACCTGGCTGAGGGCCCAGTCTATCAAATAGCTCAGTCGTGCACGGAGTATCCGGATACCTGGCGACCTCCGGATTAACCAGCCTTATCTGCACAATGCGGATCTCTGTGCAGATGGACCTTTTTTCTCCGCGACTCGTGGGATCTCACTATGAATTCAAAAAAACAAAAACAAATAAAAACAAAAAATTGTATGGCCGGTTCCCCTTTCAAACCGGACGGTAGTACGGCGACTAAGCTGTCTACCGGCATAGCTCCTATGGCACCAGATAGAGTTGGAACTGTGGACATACATGGTCCCTCAACTAGTGGATGCGAGCTTAAAAAATCCTTTTCCGAAAGAGAGAGGACTGTGAATCATGGTCCCCCCTCTGCCGGCCCCACCAAGTCAACAACGTCTTCGGTCAATGGTAATACGCTGTCTGTGGGACGGACTGTGGCAACTCATGGTCATTCCACGGTCGGCAATAGCGTTGCCCCCAAAAAACCTGCTGTTGGGGGGACTGTGCATCATGGTCCTTCCACGGTCGGCAAAAGCGTTGCCCCCAAAAAACCTGATGGTGGTGGGACTGTGCATCATGGTCCCTCCACTGTCGGCAAAAGCGTTGCCCCTAACAAACCTGTTGGTGGTGGGACTGTGCATCATGGTCCCTCTACGAACACAAAGCGTCACCATAATCCGTCCACGGCGTCATACAAACACCGACGCAACGCCATCGGAATCCAGCGTATGTGTGGCACCATCGCGGAGAAGGATAGGACGCCAGCACAAATCGCCAAACTGGACTGGGCTCAGCAGATCCTTAAGGCCTGCGACCCGTCGATCAAACGCCAGAGGTCAGTAGAAGGAACCAGCTCGGTTCCCAAGAGGCAGAGAGTGCATAACACCGGCACTCTCCCACTATCATACCTCACAGATCTTTCAGTGACATCCTGAAAGACAAAATTGTGGTCGCAGTCATCGAGCGCAATGACATTGACGGGTCTATAACCCATGAGAAGTGGGATATGGTTAAGAGAGCGCTTTCGCGCTCCTTCTTTTCCTTCATAAGAAACCATCGCGGACCTCCTCCGCTTACACATGAAGGAGGGTGGAATCAAGGTCACATCAAATTGGTCGCGTGTGATGATCAAAGATCGGCCGATCTCTACAAGCTTGCAATAAGTAGGCTTGGAGAGGTGTGGCCCGATGCAAAGCTCGAGGTTGTTGCAAGGGAGGACATCCCCTGCCGACCAAGATCTCGTATTTGGATCACTGCGGATCCATCCACCCCTAAGGACATCCTGGAAGTCCTGAAATTCAGCAACCCTTCACTTCCGACCCACAACTGGAAGGTTGCCAAACTGGAAGAGCTGAAGGGTGATTACAAATGTGTCGTGGTTGTAATCAACCAAGAAACCCTGGCTCCTCTGGCCAAGAACGACTACATCATAAGATTCACATGGGACGATGTCAAAATGCGGGTCTATAAAAAGGACGAAATGGATGCGGGTAAACTTCCCCCTCCTCCTCCTCCTCCCTCTGACTCTACGATCGTAGTCTCAGATCCTGGGGCTTCAATCTCCTTCCCCTCTTTAGAGGACGATGAACCCTCGCCAACCAACGAATCACCATCCATAACCGACGCTTTGTCAGATATGGAGACTGATGATCGAGATCAGGATAAGGCTCTTCTGAGTGAAGACGAGCTTCTCAACTCGTCCTCGGAATTGGAAGGCCTGAATAACACCGTGGTGGAGGCATCTCTGCCTGATTGTAGTGAAAATGCTGCAGTTAGTTCAGATTAACCTCCAACACTCCATAAAGGCTTCGGCCGCACTTATTCTTCGTCTTACCAAAGGTGCAGAAGACATCGTCCTGATACAAGAACCTTGGATTGGCAACAACCTGGTTCGAGCACTCAGGACTCCTGGATACTACTCACTGTATGTGACCGATAAAGGTAAACCTAGATCGTGCATACTAGTGAAAAGTAATATTAATGCTTATTTACTCCCTAATTTCAGCGATCGAGATACAACTGTGGCAGGAATAGAGACCGCTGGTAGATCATTCTGGCTAGTATCAGCGTATCTCGCCCACGATCAAGTGGGGCCTCTCACTGGTGATAACCTAGAGAGGTTGATCGAAGAAGCAAGGAGGCAGAAAGCTGACCTCATATTGGGGTGCGATGCTAACGCTCATCACACCGTATGGGGCAGCACAGACATCAATAACAGGGGTGAGGCACTTTTTAAATATCTCTTACGTACTAACCTCATTGTTTGTAACTCAGGTAATGAACCCACCTTCATTATCAAAAATTGACAAGAAGTCCTTGACATCACTCTTGTCTCTGATACCATCAACGACATGATTACGGGCTTCTTTTCAACCTTAATGTTGAGCCTCCATGTCAACCCATCTTCCAAAATCCTCGGAAAACCAACTGGCCCTTATACAGAGACACATTACATAATCGTATTAACTCTGTACTCTTAAGTCTACCCTGCGACTCCAATGAGCTCGACAATAAAGTCGGTGAACTCACCCTGGCCCTTAACGAAGCAATGGCGGCATCCTGCCCGCTCGTACAACCCAGGGGTAAGAAGAAGCCTCACTGGCGGACCCCTGAGCTAGGACCACTCAGAAAGGAGTGCAGAAGACTCTTCAATCTTGCTAAAAGCTCAAAAGCAATAACCGATTGGGACTCCTATAAGGAATCCCTCATACTATACAAAAAAGAACTAAGGAAAGCCAAAAGATCCTCATGGAGACTCTTCTGTGACAAAATAGAAGAATCATCTGAGGCATCAAGGCTAAGAAAAATCCTCTCTTCTAATCCAATTATGCCTAGCTGCCTTAAGAAGGCAGACGGCTCTTGGACGACATCTAGCGAGGAATCGCTCAATCTGCTACTTGACACTCATTTCCCAGGCAGCTCCAATATTACCGGCAATTTACGCCCTTGCAGGTCATTTGCACAGGTAACTTACTCTCACGGTCTGATTACTAGGGAAAAGCTGACTTGGGCGCTACATAGCTTCAAACCCTTCAAGTCTGCAGGACCAGACGGCATAATACCTGCCGAACTACAAATGTCAGCGGATATCATCCTGCCTGTGCTGGAGATGATCCTGAAAAGCTGTTTAGACCTGGTTCATATTCCCCGGGCTTGGAGAGAAGTTAAAGTGGTTTTCATACCCAAGGGTGGCAAATATTCCCACGTCAGTCCAAAGGACCTCAGACCCATTAGTCTATCTTCATTCCTCCTCAAAACGCTGGAGCGATTGATTGATATCCATCTTCGCACGAACATAAATCCGCAATTGTTGTCTGCGGTTCAGCATTCATACTGTAAGGGAAAGTCAGTGGAAACCGCTCTTCACTCCTTAGTACGCACTATCGAATACTCTCTTCATCGCAAAGAGTATACCATGGTGGCTTTCCTTGACATAGAAGGCACCTTTAACAACGTTAACACATCTGCAATCGCAAATGCACTGACAGGACTGAAGGTGGATAGCTCGCTTGGTGAATTGATTAATCTACTGCTTGAAAGTTGGATTATTAATTCGAAACTGGGCGTTACATCTGCTAGGAGGTCTGTCAGTAGAGGCACGCCACAAGGCGGTGTTCTTTCTCCCCTTCTCTGGAATTTGGTGGTGAATAAACTACTGAGAAACCTGGAAGGGGAGGGCTGCAGGGTGATTGCCTTTGCGGATGACGTTGCTATAGCCGTCTCAGTAAAACACCTCAATACCATAAAGGAACTCCTGCAAAACGCTCTTAACAAGCTAACGAGATGGGCTAATCGGTGTGGACTGGGCGTTAACCCCCACAAAACCGAGTTGGTCCTCTTTTCCAGGAAATATAAAATCCCACATATTGACCCTCCCTCTATTAGCGGTACAAGCTTAACTTTCTCTGACGAAGCAACATTTTTTAGTCTAATCTTCGATAGGAAGTTAAGCTGGAAACCCAATATACAAGAAAGAGTCAAGAAAGCTACAGTAGCACTTTTCTCTTGCAAAAAAGCCATTGGCAATAAGTGGGGTATACAACCCCGCATTACGCATTGGCTATATACAGCGGTGGTTAGACCAATTCGTCTGGTGGACTGCCCTGGATATAGCTATAAACCGCGATAAACTGGGCAAAGTACAGCGTTCAGCATGTCTGTGCATTAGCGGAGCACTCCGTACTACCCCCTCCGCTGCACTGGACATTCTGTTACACCTGATACCCCTCCATATTTTCAGCATGCAAACAGCGGCTTGTTCCGCTGTCCGCTTAAAAGCTACCTCACAGTGGACCAACAAGAAGATCGGCCACTCCATCATTTTGGACTCCTTTAAGTCTCTACCCAGAAACATAGACTACACCATACCCCATCTGCGGTTCGGAAAAAACTTCCAAATCACCATTCCTTCCAGATTATTCTGGGATGATGATGCATTTGCGGAAGATAAATCGATCCACTTCTACACCGACGGATCTAAAACCAGCGATGGGGTAGGTGGGGATCAAAGGATATCCGTATCTTCTCGGATAGTCAGGCAGCGATTAAGTCCCTGGACTCAGTCTCTTCAAATTCCATCGTAGCCCAAGATTGCCGCTCATCTCTTTCGGAGATGGCAGAGCAGTTCAACATTCACCTCTGTTGGGTGCCGGGACATAGAGACATTCCAGGTAACTGTAGGGCAGACGATCTCGCTAAAAAAGGAACCACTTTACCTCTTTTACCTGATAAAGGTTCTTTAGGAATACCAATCGCTACATGCAAACTCTTGCTCAAGCTATCAGCAATCGAGAGAACAAACCTTAGGTGGACATTTATTTATTTATTTATTTATTTATTTATTCATTTCATCAACTGAGGTACACTTGGTCCTCTAATGGATTACATACATACTTAATTCGACAAATTATTAACATACTTAATTAACCTCACCAAAGTTTGTTAAAAGTATAAGCAATTGATTTTTGAACGTATTTCTACTTATATTAGAGTGAAGATCAATGAGATTCCCAATTGAATTAGCTTCTCTTAAGCATCTAGTTATTGTTTCATTATATCCGTATTGTACTCTATGCATAGGCTCAACAAAAATATTTTGATTTCTCAATGGTATCACGGGTCTTCGATATCTGATCTGTGTAAGCAGGTAAGGACAATTTATATGTTTAGTTATTAGGTCTCTCACAAACATGATCGAAAAATACCTCCGCCGAATACATAAAGGCAAAATTCCAATCAGCTGGCATCTGATATTATATGGTGGCAAGTCGATATTCCAATTAAGCTTTTTTATCGCAGCTCTAGTAAACCATTTTTGAATCTTCTCTATCCTTCTAGAGTGAACCATATAATATGGATTCCAGATAACAGAGCAGTAATCTAGGGAAGACCTCACATATACAAAATATAGGTATTTAAGGGTATGCGGGTCAGAAAAATCTTGAGAGTTTCGCAAAATAAATCCCATCATTGACCTGCATTTTGTGACGAGGTAGTCTATGTGACTATTGAAGTTGAGTTTATAGTCAAATAATACGCCTAAGTCTTTTTTGGATGCGATGCTTTCCAAAGGTAGATTTGTTATGCTGTAGGTAAACTGAATTTGTTCCCGTTTCCGGCAGAATGTAAGGCTATTGCACTTTGAAACATTAAGATTTAAACAGTTAAGTGTACACCAATCTGATAATCTATTGAGGTCATCCTGCAACAATAAACAGTCCTGGGGTGATTTAATAGATCGAAAAATTTTCAAGTCATCAGCGAACATTAAGCATTCAGAATTAAGGATGACATTGGGAATATCATTAACAAATAAAAGAAACAACAAAGGCCCAAGATGGCTGCCTTGAGGGAATCCCGAAGTAGCGTCAATGCGATCTGAGACAATACCATTAATCCTAACAAACTGCGAGCGTCCTCTTAAGTAAGAATTGAACCATTCTAAGAGACTTGAGTGAAAACCATTGTTACGCAATTTATTAAGAAGAATATCGTGGTTTACCCGATCAAATGCTTTTGCAAAATCTGTGTAGATGACATCGCACTGCATACCATTTTCCATGTTGTTTGCTATAAAATTTGTTAAAATTGTCAGATTAGTCTCTGTGGATCTTCCAGCAATAAAACCATGCTGATACGAAGAAATTGTGGACTTAAGAAGAGCTGTAAGTTTACCACAAACAAGTTTTTCGAACAATTTCGGGATAGTGGGAATTTTCGATATTGGACGATAGTGAGTAACATCTTGTTTGGGACCAGATTTATAAATCGGTGTTATGAATGAGCTCTTCCAAGCATCTAAAAAAATTCCCTGCTCCAAGGAACTATTGAAGAGCATATGAAGTGGCACTGAAAGTTCATCCGCGCATCTTTTTAAAATAATGGGAGGAATACCATCAACGTCTCCTCTCATGTCGGATACTAAATCGGACAGCGCAACTACTACTTCAGAAATAGATAAGTATATGCTACCAACGTTAATAGAATTCGTGGAGTAGTCAGATATCGTACCTGCTCGTAAGATAGGCGTATTATTTGAATAAACAGATTTGAAATGGCTAGCAAACATGTTGCAAATAACTGAGAGGTCTGTTGACAACTCGCCATTATACTTCATACTATTAGGAATTCCAGTCGATTGTTTTTTGCAATTGATGAAACTCCAAAATCGTTTACTATTGACTTTCAGGTCTGATTCCACTGAAAGGACATATTGCTTATATAAAAATTTGTTAAGAACTTTAAAATCTTTTTGAAGAGTCCTATATTTCAGAAGTAATTCTCGATCAGAAGATGATTTGCGCAATTGTTTATAAGGCTTGTTTTTCAGGTTATTTAGATGGATTAATCTTTTATTAAACCATATGGGCTTTGAGTTTCTCCTAACTTTAACCTTAGGTGTGTTTACGTCGATTATGTCATTGACTATCATGATCAGGGTATTGTATGAGTGTTTCAAGTCTATGCCATCAAATATTGAAGACCACGCAATACCATTTATACAATTTTTAATATTACCAAAATTAGCTCTATGAAAATTGTACTTAAAGTTTGAAACAGAAATTGGCTTAACAAATTTGTAGAACTGAAAATCTAGGCTTAATGCAACATGGTGGATTGAATCTGGCACAAATGGAAGGATACATTTACTAATGTTGACGTTAAACTCAGTATCGACAAAAACTAAGTCAAGAGTACGGTCTAAAGAATTTTTAATATTATTAATTTGCCGAAGGTCAAATTGTGCAAAAGTATCAACTACTTCACTCTCAAAATCAAAATTTACATTAAAAGGAACGATTTTTAGGTCATCGGAATCAAGTAACCAATTTAAATTCGGCAAATTAAAATCCCCCATAATGAGGATATGCTGATTATCATTCAAGTTATTTAATACAGAACAACAGTTATCTACATGAAGTTTATATAATTCAAAAGAACTCTTTGGTGGGATATAACTTACGATACAATAAATGTTTTTGGTGTTGTCAATTCTTATCTTGACTATTATTTGGTCAACATCTAAATGATCGGATAAGTGGGGTAAATCAACTTCTACAGCATTCAAAGAAGCACGAACAGCAATTAACACTCCGCCGCCTCTCTCGGAACCAGTCAAATCAGCACATCGATCTTTTCGGAATTCCCAGTATTGCTGGTTATTAAAAATTTCGGCATTATGATGTTTGCTAGACAGCCAAGTTTCGGTGAAAGCCATGACGTCATATTGTAGCGAGGAGGAAAAAAGTAGGAACTGATTGAGTTTAGTTCGAAGACCTCCAATATTTTGGTAGTACAGATGAAAGCTTTGAGGATAAGGCGATGAGTCCGAAGAACTTAATCGTTTTTTGGATGGATACTGTCCGGGACGTTTAAAATCGCTTCCTTGATCAATGTTGCATTTAAAGCATTAGGTACCTTTCTCGGTCGCTGTACAAATTCATGCACCAAAGTTCCATCAGGCCAAAAACCTTTCGCAACGATTTTGACAAAGTCAATTTCATTTAGAATCAATTTAAAAGACGAGATATCCCTTGGTTCATTGAATTCATATTTAAAGCACTTTACGGGCGCTGAAGCTGCAGAGATTTTACTTTTGATGTATTTTAAAATATCGTCTACGGTGGTAGTAGCCGCAAGTCTTGAAATGAATATGGCTTTACGAGGATTCCGTTTAATAACAACCAAATTAACCGACATGTAGCAATACTTGTCTAGCGACTAAGCGAATCTGGGCAAAGCTGGATCTGCGAAGCTCTAAGTGTCTAATCTCATTAAACCGACTGCATATTAGCTCGACCATAGGTGTTATCACAGGACACTGCTTAATAGGCAGGCACGCCTCCAGACTTGGCGTGCACTCAAACGACTTCTGCAGAAGCTGCATGGACGAGGAGGAGGAGGAGACTATACTTCACCTTCTCTGCACATGCCCTGCGCTCTCCCACAAAGGAAATCTCCATCTAGGGGACTTCTTGTTTAATGACACAAACGACTTAGCCAACACTGGCGTCAGAAGTCTTTCGCGCTTCATAAGAAGCTCCCATTGGTTCAACGAGCAGTGAGGGAATCCCCAGATCTGTGTGGTACCACAATGGACCTAATTTTGGTCTAAGTGTGTCGGCCTTAGCTGACAGCCACGTCAACCTAACCTAACCATTCCCAATAAGGTCATTAAATTAGTCGATTTTGTCCCTCCACCTGTTAGCGAATAGTAACTAAATCTACCTGTTATCATATTTCGAATCAAATATAAAGGCATTAAGAGGGACAAGGGACCTTATTTCAAACATAACGTGATAAACAGTTGATCTACTAGCTTCAACTTCAGTTTTTGCCTTGAGTTTGCATGCGGAAAGTCTTAAATTTGAAGCAGTTCACAGTATCGCCCGTCGATCCTGAATTGTTGTTGCCCTGACTATTCCTCATTTCCGGTTTCTTCAATAGCTCTTAGGGTTTTTAAGATAGCGATGAAAAACAGTTGGTCCTCTTCCAATCTTCCCGGCTATAAAACGAATAGATTTGCCTTGCAACCTCGAATTTGGCCTATTTCCTATTTTTCTTATTAATGCAGCGAACTTTTATATACAGTGGGAGTGCGTTATTTGTTTATTTAATATGGGGTGGAAAGAAATAAAGCAACACAAAATAACTGCAAATATTAAATAATAATAAAAAATAAGTGTGCGATTGACGATAAAAGATTGCTACTTCGTTTGGAAATCGGTTTCTTATGCAATTCCTTTGATGGTTGAGTATGGGTAGGTATTTGAGTATGGTAATGTATTTAATTTTCCTACTAAAGTTAACAAGTAATTTCAATGAATTGAGTGACCACTTCATGTATGTAATGGAACCTAGTTTGAGATGCTCCACTGATATTTAATTGAGGTCACTATTTTCACTGATTGTTGAAAAAGATTTGGTCAACTTCTCTGAAGGTTCCGCTTTAGGGGAAGAAATACACATTTTTTGATCAGCCTACATACAAAAAGACTAATAAGCTGGGGAGAGCGCACGGGGAAGAAAATCACTTAGTTATCCCAGAGTTATGTCGGTCGCATTAACCGGCTAATACAAAATGATGTGAGCGAAGCCACCGGTGACTATTGAGAATTGAAAATTATTTCCGTTTTTTTTTCGAGTGATGCTCTTTAGGGTTGTTTTTATAGACCACAAAATATGTAGTCTACATGAACATATTGAGCAAATATATACTCAATAGATAATTATATTTTAATCGAAAATCAATGCAAAAATGAAATTTACGAAGCTTTAATCAAATAAAATATAATAAATTTTCTAATCGAAAGTCAATGCGAAAACGCAATCTCCGAATTGTACTTAATTTCGTGCCATGTTTATTGAAGTAGTCTATAATTATCCTGTGCAGGGCTTAGAATATCACTGCAGTGCCCCCCAAAAAAGTGCTTGTCCTAAAAGGCAAGTAAGTAAAAATCAAAACTAGGCAAAACTAAAACCTATGCGAGCCTAGCGGCCATTTAACATTTTGATGAAAGAAATAAATAAATATTAGGCATTAGGCCCCTAGAGGGCCTAAAACCTAGCTTCTCCAACCACATTCTTTGCGAAGTGGAAGGGACCTACAATTTTACGCCGAATCCGAACGGCAAATTTGAGAAGCTTATCATGACATTTGATACTCTTGGATGTTTGTCAAACGTTCGCAAGAGGTGGGGCAGTGGAAAAAAACTCAAGATGTTACATGGCCCCGGCGACCATTGAGCCACTGCGCCCGACATTGCGATACTCTCCCGCAAATGCGCATGTGGGTTTACATGACTGGAGATCAGCGGTGTAGTAAAAGGACGATCAAAACAAATATTAATGACAGTAGCATGGAAGCGTCAAAAACGTAAAAAGGGGCAGGCTGGCATCATACAAATGGAATAATACAAACATTTGTCCTCAGTTAAAAAATTGATCCGAAACTGGGAAGCCTGGCAATGTTTATTAAGGTCGAAGCAGCGAACGCAAAAGATGGGCCAATAGGAATGCCATAAAGTGGGCTCCGATCCCTTAAATTCTGATCAGAATCTCGCCGTAAAGGAAAAGAGGAAGATTTGAAGGTGATTTTCATTTGAAGCGAGTTCGATTCTCAAGCCAACTACGAGTCGCTACTATTTTACCCTCTGCGTTTGATCGAATAACTCACTTGACGGTCATTTGGCAAGTGAGAGAGGGTTGACTAATAGGGAACTTGCAGTTGCGTTGCAAATTGAACGAGCTCATTGAAAATCAATAGATGATGCGATCCTTAATCGCGCAACAAACAGCTATTGTTTAAATGGAGCATAAACTCAGAGAACCTAGTGTTCTATGTGCTCTGTAATGAACAAAAAAAACCTAAGGGAAGGCTTCAGTCCCCATGGGCGAACTAATGTTCGCCCAAGCGGACTGTAGCCCGTCCCTATGTTGTTGATTTCAATTTGCGCTCAAACGAAAATTCTGTTCTTTGTTAGATAAATTTTGGATGTGCGGATTTTTTTCCTAAATAGGAAGATAGGATCAAATTTTTAATTTAGCTTCCTGAATCCGTAAAAAATATTATATGTATATGCATTTTTTCATTCCCTCAAAAAGTAGAATTTCAACCATATACATACTCACATATAGGGAATTTATACACCGCTCGATTTTTAGCGGACGGGGGATGTATGCAGCTCATCTGTGATAGATACATGGTCTAAATTTTAGCTTACAAGCTCGAACTTTAGGGCCTCAGAATTGCTGACGCCGGTCAAGCGTTAAAGCGGGCCGAAAATATATTTTCATTTCTTTCGAGTCGTAATACCGCGGGAAAGTTGCTTATTCGAGAGACTAAATAGGGGACAAAAATAGAATTAAACTGAGCTCATATCTTACGGTCGTGCATGTGCTTTAAAGTTTGCCGAAATCCAGGAAAAACTATTTCTTTGAAAAAAAAAAATTGTTTTTTTTTCTAAAATTTCATTAACTTTAAAGGGAATGCGGCAGCGGAAGATGCAGATGGATTAAAATAATATTTAAACATTATTTTCGGTGGCTATTATACTTTAGGAATTTAAATAAGAATTGAGATTCAGAAAAAGACTCATTAAAAAACAAGCTACCAGAAGATAATGAACCGACGGTTTAGTCTCCACAATTAGCAACTTTTCCGTGCTTAACTTGAAAAAAAAACGTCCCACTCTAACGGAAATGTCTAGATCGACATAACCTTCGACGCTGATCAAAAATAAAGTAACTTTTAGGGGACTATACGATCAAGTTAGGGCATGTAAATAGTGCTGATAAGTTCTTATTTCTGGCACTTTATCTGACACAATCCCTGTACTACTAATATGTATAAAGAGGAAAGTGTTGTCGATGTAACAGAGTAGTGACGTAGTCTAGCAATTTCAACCTCAATACGGCCAATGTTCCAATACGGAAGACAATTTCATCTGGCTTAATCATTACACATAGAAAATTAGCGCCCAAATGCTTCGTTTATAGCAGCCCAAATCTGGATATACACTTAACTTATAATGAGTTCCATGCATTTGTCATATTCATCAAAAGAATTGTTACCCTTCAGCTTCGTACTGAAATCGTCATTGCGGGCGATTTCACAATACAAAATTCAAGATGGGCCTTCGACATTCCGGTACGGTAAGACAATACATATCAGCGAATTTCACGTTCTTCGACCACATAGCTAAAGGGCAAACTCCCAAAAGAAACGTATGTTAATACGAGAAAGCCAATTAGGAAAAACTAAACGGCTTTTAAGAGTTTTAACTGGTCGCTATGCTTCCTCGACAGCGACGCAGCTGATATAATAACAAACATAATTTTAGTGTGCATGAAATGCTTTATCCCTAACAGGATAAAAAGCTCGAGCAGCAAAGTGGCTACCCATCGGAAGAAAACCGAAAAAAGTTTACACGCGCCAGAAATGCCTGCAATGCCTACATAAATTGGGTCAAATTTTCCTACGATCAAACGTTGAGGGTAGTAAAAGCTTTTGTGCGCTTGTTAAAAACATCAAGAATTCAGCTCCTTGGATAAAGCCAATCTGATTTCTATTCTCTTTTCAGGTATCTCATCGCTCCCAGAATGTGCTTTACACACCCCTTCACTCGTAGCGCGTAGAATACTCCGTGGGAACAAAACATTTTCATACAGTGGTAAGAGTACTTCGAGATCTTGAAATACACAAATCCGCTGATCAGATGGTATTTCCCTTATGTTTCTGAAGAAGTGTTCTTTTAATTGGGTCAAATTCTCCTACGAGCAAACGTTGAGGCAAAAAATACTACAAAGTCCCACAGGTAGTAAAAACTTTTGTTCGTTTGTATAAAACATCAAGAATTTGGCTCCTTAGATATAGCCAATCTGTTTTCTATTCACTTTGTGGGTAGCTCATCACTCCCAGATTGTGCTTTATATACCCCTTTTCTCGAGCGCGTAGAATACTCCATGGGACCAATCTATGTTCGCACTCGTACAGTGGAAACAGTACATCGATATCTTGACATACGCAAATCTGCTGGTCAGATGGTATTTCCCCTATCGTTCTGAAGAGGTGTTCTTCTACGCCGGCACTGCGTAATCTTTCCTATCTGTCCTATTCTTCAGGGCTCTTTCAAAAAAAAAAAAAAAACAAATAGCACTTAGCTCCCTTCCTTACCAATCACTTCACCAGGGTGGTGACAGTATGATCGTTGCGCTTGATATTTCAAAGCCATTTGACAGAGTTTTTCTTCAAGCTCTCTTGCATAAATGCATGCAATTGGAACGGATGGTACCTACTGTATAAGAAACTACTACTGGTACAATGGATTAGAAACTACCTTTCGAACCGTTCAATTCCAGTTATTTTGGGCGTTTACAAGCATGCAACTCACCAAATAAATGCTGGTGTTCCCACAGGCTCCGTTTTGACTTCGATCCTCTTTCTCATTTTTATAAATGATCTCCTTTCTGTAACTTCAAATCTAATTCATATCTTCGCTAATGACAGTACTAGCGTCAGCTTTTCATATTGGTTTTTTGGTTCACGCCTCTCATCTTCGGGTGCGGAACTGGAATCGTAACGTATGTTAAGCTCATTAAATTTATCTTTAAAACATTGTTCAATGGGTACAACAAATAGGGTGAAATTTCAAGCTTCCAAAACTCAAAGCTGTCTTCTGTCATTAAAGCGAAACCTCAACAGTCCTCCTTTATACATGAATGCCACTTGCATCGCTGAAACCGAAAGACTTTCCATTCTCAGTATGTGCTTTAATGACAACCTTCGTTGGAATGACCACATATTCGATGTCACCCAGGAACACTACGAAATATCTAGGCTTCCTTAATCGATCCAAGAAATTGTTCACCCCTTCTTATCTGGATATATTTTAAAAGGCGTTTATTCGCACCAAACTTATGTACAACGCTCATGGGCCGGTTTCCCAATCCTGTCTCCTGCCCATAGCTATGTTAGCGATATTTCCACCACAAGTCCTCAAACGAAATAGCTAGCTGCATTCCACTGTTTTCAACCACACATTTCAACCGCAAACATTAAAAATTAAAGTGCATTGGTTTTTTCTCGGTCATCCTTATCTTCATTTCCTTAATGCGCCGCAACTAAACATGTTCTTGTTCACTTTATAAAAGTTCTAAAAATCGCGCGCAAATTATAAAAAAAGAAATCAAGTAGGTACTATGGACGACCATTTACAATATTAATGTTCCAAAAAAGGAATGTAGATATTTATTATACTTTAGAATGTTCATTATACTTTAGAAAGGGCAAAAAACCCGACTACAACATTTAAAACCAAAGTGCATTGGTGTCTCGTTTCTCCTCGGTCATCCTTATCCCCATTTCCTTAATGCCCGCGACTATGATCATGTCCACATTATAAGGGTACTAAAAATCCCATTTTTTAGTGCAAATTCTAAAAAAAAAAATATATTATTATGTACGACCCTTTGTACATTGTTGGTAAAGTAACCTGCTCAATCCGAATAAATAAATGGATTAGCAAAAAGTTGCACAACAATCGTTTGAAATCATATTTCTTTCTATTATTAAGCCTTCTAAAAAAAAACTGGCAATTTTTATCTTTCAGCTCTTTGTATTGGAGAAGTACCTATAAAAATTATAAAAATTAAGAAAGAAGTTATATTCAGCAGAACCATAAGCGATAATAATAATAAATAATAAGATGTATAAATATCTTTTAACATTGTATGTAGTGGTAACAGTTCCACACTCCGGTCAGGCTCATCAGATTGAAGGCTTTTAGCCGTCACACAGCTGAAGGTCCAGTTTTGTTCGAGAAATTAGATTCAGCTATATTCTACAGCGGTATATGAACAAACTTTACCAAATTTTAAAGAATTAAGAAATTGAGCAACTATTATCAGATCAGCTAGAAAACATAAAAATGGCTCTAGGAAAATTTAAGGAAACGTTAGCTTTCATAATAAAAATCCTTAAATATGTAAATAAAGTATGTAAGAAAATATATTGTCACCCCACTTACTGAATGAACTCGAATTTAAAACGAAAACTGTAGTAAATTAAAATGAAAGTTTTTATGAATTAACGAATGATTATAATGTGAAAAAATTAATAAATGCTTCAAAAGCCTATTTACTGAAAATAAACAATGTATAATTAAAAGAGCAACTTTAAACAAGAAATATAAGAACTAGATTCAGGAATGTACCTGTTTAAAAATAATGAAAACTATAAGATCTGCAACATAAAGAAAGGTCAAAGAAATAACTCGTAGTTATTCAATGAGTAATATACACTCCGTTCCACGTGTTTACACCAGTTTCTTGATTTAATTTTACGAAATTTTTTAAATCCTTCGATAATAGGTATGGCAAAATCTCAGGGAGATGTACTACGTTGGTTTTAAATGTTTGTAAACTGCCGGAATCTTTTGCCGAATTCATTCAAATACACCAATAATCCCACCAACAGTTGCTTTTGAGTGGTTATTGGAGTTTGGAGAGGTCGTAACGTAACAGGTTTTAAGTAAAACTTGGAATACGTATCACAAACTTGAGAAATTTATATACATATATACGCAACCAATTGTGGATCATTGATTGAAAAAGAGCGAGATTGAGCAGTTTGTGACATAGATAAAGTGAATTACATGAAAAATGTGGTAGAATATTGTCTAAGCTACATATATATAATCATCTTTGTCCCTCACGACGAGGATATGATCAGGATTAAGGGAATGATAACCCTTCCACTTTCCTGCTCCCTACTAATCCGCCTTTAGGGTTCACCGATTTGACATCATTTAAAATTGGCAGGCATCCTGGTTTCTGATCATTTCCTCACTGAGGCTATTTTTTTTTTTTTTTTTTTTAAATTCTGGCTCGCCAAGGCGATTTATAAAAGGGGGGGTACTTCGACCTAAAAGATCTTTTGTACCGTATGGGCCAGAAAAATTTTAAACTAGTAAAATTTCCACTTTCCGTGTAAAGCGGACAATTTTACCAGTAGAAGAATTCTTTATGTCCTCGGGGCTCAATTGTTCCCTGAGAAAGATCTTCTTTCTAATTCCATTAAGGGCTGGGCATTCACATAAAATGTGTTCAGCTGACTCGTCCTCTTCAAGACAGAGTCGGCACTCAGGAGAATCTGCTATTCTCATTTTGTGTAGATGATATCTTAAACAGTGGTGACCAGTAAGGTAACCTACTAGGTTTTTGATATCATGCCTGCTTAGGTTTAGACATTTGCTGGCATTATGATTGAAGGGCCGAATGGCTCGTTTGGCCTGTCTTAGACCTGGGATGTTATCCCAATGATAGATACATTTTCTATGTTCCCAGCTTTTAATTGCTGCCGTTGCTGCTGATCTAGGAGTGCAGCAGAAAGGTTCGGGACCTATGAAAGGTGTTTCTGAACCTTTTCTGGCCAGTTCGTCGGGCTTTTCGTTACCTTCTACCCCGACATGACCCGGAACCCACCATAATTTGGTCTTGTTTCTTATTCCGACTGTTTGTAGGGTATTGAAGCAGTACATGACTGATTTGGAGTCAATGAATGGTATACGAGCTAAGGGCGTTTATAGCTGCTTGACTATCCGTGAAAATATGGATGGTTGCACCTTTTATGCCAGATAAGATAATGTGGCTGGCGCATTCTTGAATGGCGTGGAGCTCCGCTTGAAATACGCTGGGAATTTTTCCCATGGGTATTGTAAAGCGTTTGTGTGGTCCGTATATTCCCGCTCCTACCCCCGTTTCCATTTTAGAACCATCCGTATACCACTTTATGCCGTTATGGCTGTTTGGTGGGTTATTGCTAACCCATGCTTCTCTTTTGGGTATCTCCGTGGAGAACCGTTTGTTGAAGCATAGTGTTTTTTGAATGCGGTCAGTGACCGCGCAGTTCATGTTAAGTTCTGGCAGTTCATCGAGAAGGGTCTTAAGTTCCGGATGATCATTAAGACTTATCTCGTTTAGCTATATTAGACTTATTGCACTGCGGATCGCCACTTTTTGGACGTATATGTGGAGGGGTATAATTCCTGTTATTGCCTCTATGGCAGCTGTTGGACAGGTACGCATGGCTCCGGAGATACCAAGGCACGCAAGCCGTTGTACCTTTTTGAGCTTCTCTATTGCGACCTTTTGTGTGGATTTTGTCCACCATACTATGGAGGCGTATGTTATGATGGGTCTTATCATCACTGTGTAGATCCAGTGGACGATCTTTGGAGAGATTCCCCAGGTTCTACCATATGTGCGACGACAGGCCCATAAAGCTCTATTAGCTTTACTGATTTTGTTGTTTATGTGAGAGTTCCAGTTAAGTCTCTTGTCCAGGATTACTCCAAGATACTTGACTTCGTCGGAATACTCTACGACCATGTCGTTTATTGTGATTAGGCCTAGGTCTAATTTCCTCCTTTTAGTGAAAGGAACGATGACGGCTTTACTGGGATTTATGGAAAGATTTTCCTTAATGCACCAGTCTATGGCTGTCTTTAGAGCATTTTTCATTTTTGATGTGACTCCTATTGAGTCTTTGCCCCTAACTATGATGACAATATCATCGGCGTACCCAATTGTGGTGTAGCCCAAACTGCTCATCTTGTGTAGCAGGTCATCGATGACCAATGACCACAGAAGTGGTGAGAGTACTCCCCCTTGTGGGCAGCCCCTTACGGCTGTTACTGATACTGAGGTCGTTCCTGACGAGGAAGTTATTTTGCGACTTTCCAGCATCGCTTTGATCCATTTAATAGTTGGTTTATCTATATTTCTATGGTACAAAGCATTTGATATGGATTCATATCCAGTGTTGTCGAAAGCACCCTCTATGTCCAGAAAGGCACAAAGTGCGATCTCTTAACGCAACGGTAGGCGTTTTTTATCTCTGTAGTTAGTCTTAACAGAGTGCCTTCCGTGGATTTGCCCTTTTGGTACGCATATTGGTGAGGGTGCAGAGGCATGCTTTTTGATATGCATTCTCTAATGTGAATGTCAATAATCCTTTCCATTGTTTTCAGAAAAAACGATGTCAGGCTTATCGGACGATATGATTTAGGTAATTCTCTCGGCTTGTTTCCCGGTTTAGGTATAAATACTACGTTTACCTCCCTCCAGGTAACTGGTATATACCCCCAGTTGAAGCTGAACCTAAATAAGGCAATCATGGATGGTAGTAAAAATTCTATTCCATTTTGAATGAGGGCTGGAAAAATACCGTCTGTACCTGATGCCTTGAATGGTTTAAATGAGTTAATTGTCCATTTAACCTTATCCGGAGTAAAAAGTGTTCCGGATAAACTATGAATTCTGCTGAGGTTTCTTGGAATTAGCTGAGACTGAGAACTGAGGCTATTTAAATGCTGGTTGTATTGCATTTGTGTGATCCAGGAGTGAACTGCCTCTTTTGTACGCTTTCGACACGTGCATGCTTCCATTATTGATAATTGTTTGATATACCTTTTACGACACCGGTGATCTCCAGTCGTCAACCCACGAATTTGCATGCACACTTACGGGACAGCTTAAAGATGTTAAATGTGTCGCTAGGCTCACCTAGATGTTAGAACTACCTAGATGTGCTATATAACCATACCAACATATAATTTCAGAATGACTGACTGTGGGACCCGAAGCAAAGCCGTCAGATATAGAAGGTTTTGATCAAACGTTCAGCGAGTTGAAAGCTCATCAATCCTGAACCGAAAAAAACATGCCACGAATTTGACAGGTAATATCCGATTAAGGAAATTTATTTTCATTGCCAGAACTATAGTGTCGGCTGTGAATTTCGGAGTCTTACTTCAAGCAAATTTTGAGTACACATTTTCAAATAGAGCGAATGAGTGCAGCGGATGACGTAGATAAGAACATCAAGTCGCATAATGATATTGAAGACCTTAACATCGAGACCAAGTCAGACATTGTGTAATCGATGAACAGGGTAAGAGCGATACAGCCGCCAGATGCTTTGAATGCGTCAGTTGTGCAGCCACAACCTGTCTCTCGCTCAAGCTCAATGCCAAAAAATTCCAAAGTTTTCGGAAAGTACTTCGAGTACCCAAATTGTATTGGCGTGTTTAAAAAGTTGGTGCGCAACAACCTCAGCTTGGATAATTGGGAACGTCTTAAATATTAAGTTGATAGTTTGGAAAGCCTTGCCCTGGCCGCTGTGAGGGAGTCTGAGGTCAATGGCTTGAGCTACAGCAAAGTAGTCAAGCGCTTACGGGATAGCTTCGATAAGAAGAACATGATGCTTCAGGAGCACCTAAAATCATTGTTCAGGTTAATCAAGTATCATTGTCTAAGTTGAGAGCATTGATGGATGCACTGAACAACCATTTCAGCGCCATGCAGTCAAAAGGATCGTTGGAGGACATCGCAAATGCGTTAATAATCCATTTAGTTTTTGAAAAACTTGACACGGATATGTTAGTTAAGTACGAAGAGTCAATTGACTATTCGCAACTGAGCTCCTCTCAACAATGTGAAGAAGTTTTGCCTCGAAGATGTCAAAATTTAAAAGTGAGATATCAGATATCATCCCAAAACCAATCCGTTCCTCGTCGAAATGAGGCACATACTGGCAATAATCGCAACAATATCGCTTTCGTTGTCTCGGTTATTAGTTACCAATATTACAATAAAAATTGAGACAGTGTTGACCTTAATTCATCATTTAAAAACCACAGCGTTGCAGATCGTTTAAAAGAAATAAAAAAACGAATGCTTTGCATTAATTGTTTTTGCTTTGGACATGCAGTCAGGAAATACAATAGCACCAAATATCAGCTGGTCACATTATTTGTTGTTGCATCGATATTCTAACAAGAAATCGGAGGAGGTTGGGGCTAGTTTGCGGGCAGAGCCGAAAGTTGTGAGCCCTGTGAGCTAATTGCATTTCTCGGTGGTGGACGTCGGTCGGTCGGGAGAGTCGACTCAAATCATAGTCGTCGATAGTTTCATGATGTCAGGGCACTATTATATTCGGCCTCACAGCTGAATATTGTGTGTGTGTCGATAGTTCATCTGATCTTACCCAAGATAACAAGCTTATACATCATGAAGAAGTTGTTATACGGAGGAGTAGAACATTCCTGGAAATGTGCAGTTCGCTGATCCCAGCTTCCATTACCCATCTTTTGTTGATCTTTTGATAGCAGTTTACCTGTTTTATGAGTTTTTGTCGGTCGAGCAAATAAAGTTGGGTGATGAACGGCCGGTTCTGCAAAAAATCCATATTTGAGTGGGTTGTCTTCGGAAGGGCAAAAACAACTTAAGTTTGCAACGCTGAATTTCATGTCGTTTCGGAACACCGTCATATGGAGGTATAATTAAATTAATTAATTGAACGATTTTGCTGCATAGAAGCCATTCAACCGGATGTCTCTCGCTTTAGGGAGGAAGAGAGTCTCTGCGGAAAACACTTAATAACAACGTTAATACGAGATAAGGCGGGAAGGTTTATGGTTAGGTTGCCATTTAAAGCTGGACACGATAAGTAAAGAGGCTCAGACCGTTGTGCAGAAAGGAGTTTTTTTCTCGGGTTGGAAAGACGTTTGGGGAGGAATAGGAGATGAGGCGTCATTATCCCCACCTCATCCAGGAATACGTGGATATGGGTTACATGGTAAAAGTACCAAGGTGCAATCAATCCTTAGTTAGGTGCATTGCTCCGCATGAGTGCGTTAAAAACCAGAGTCGACAGCAACAAAATTGAAGGTGGTACTTGACTGCATCTTCAGAACTTCCGAGTGTCTCATTGAAAGACGTGCTAATGAAAGGACCGGTACAAGCAGGGCCGGCTTCACCCAAACAAGCCCCCTGTGCAAGATTTACAGAAAGCACCCTATTTTGAGTTAGATTCTCCTTGAAGTTGCAAAAATTCAGCACAGGTGTGATGGATGTTGCTATTTTGGGCTTATTTGAACCACTTGTTTGTTTTAAATGCAAATGGCAGTATCCGCGCAAAGTAAAATTAATTTTTCTTACTACTAGCAATGCGCCCCGAATTTGGCGCCCTGTGCATTTGCACATCTTGCACATATGGTAATGCCGGCCCTGGTACTACCAATTTGCCGTTACTAAAGATATTTTGAAAATGTATATTCACTCTTAGTCGATGAAGAAGATTCATATTACAAGCGCATTTTGTGGCGTCAACCCACGAATTTGCATGCACACTTACGGGACAGCTTAAAGATGTTAAATGTGTCGCTAGGCTCACCTAGATGTTAGAACTACCTAGATGTGCTATATAACCATACCAACATATAATTTCAGAATGACTGACTGTGGGACCCGAAGCAAAGCCGTCAGATATAGAAGGTTTTGATCAAACGTTCAGCGAGTTGAAAGCTCATCAATCCTGAACCGAAAAAAACATGCCACGAATTTGACAGGTAATATCCGATTAAGGAAATTTATTTTCATTGCCAGAACTATAGTGTCGGCTGTGAATTTCGGAGTCTTACTTCAAGCAAATTTTGAGTACACATTTTCAAATAGAGCGAATGAGTGCAGCGGATGACGTAGATAAGAACATCAAGTCGCATAATGATATTGAAGACCTTAACATCGAGACCAAGTCAGACATTGTGTAATCGATGAACAGGGTAAGAGCGATACAGCCGCCAGATGCTTTGAATGCGTCAGTTGTGCAGCCACAACCTGTCTCTCGCTCAAGCTCAATGCCAAAAAATTCCAAAGTTTTCGGAAAGTACTTCGAGTACCCAAATTGTATTGGCGTGTTTAAAAAGTTGGTGCGCAACAACCTCAGCTTGGATAATTGGGAACGTCTTAAATATTAAGTTGATAGTTTGGAAAGCCTTGCCCTGGCCGCTGTGAGGGAGTCTGAGGTCAATGGCTTGAGCTACAGCAAAGTAGTCAAGCGCTTACGGGATAGCTTCGATAAGAAGAACATGATGCTTCAGGAGCACCTAAAATCATTGTTCAGGTTAATCAAGTATCATTGTCTAAGTTGAGAGCATTGATGGATGCACTGAACAACCATTTCAGCGCCATGCAGTCAAAAGGATCGTTGGAGGACATCGCAAATGCGTTAATAATCCATTTAGTTTTTGAAAAACTTGACACGGATATGTTAGTTAAGTACGAAGAGTCAATTGACTATTCGCAACTGAGCTCCTCTCAACAATGTGAAGAAGTTTTGCCTCGAAGATGTCAAAATTTAAAAGTGAGATATCAGATATCATCCCAAAACCAATCCGTTCCTCGTCGAAATGAGGCACATACTGGCAATAATCGCAACAATATCGCTTTCGTTGTCTCGGTTATTAGTTACCAATATTACAATAAAAATTGAGACAGTGTTGACCTTAATTCATCATTTAAAAACCACAGCGTTGCAGATCGTTTAAAAGAAATAAAAAAACGAATGCTTTGCATTAATTGTTTTTGCTTTGGACATGCAGTCAGGAAATACAATAGCACCAAATATCAGCTGGTCACATTATTTGTTGTTGCATCGATATTCTAACAAGAAATCGGAGGAGGTTGGGGCTAGTTTGCGGGCAGAGCCGAAAGTTGTGAGCCCTGTGAGCTAATTGCATTTCTCGGTGGTGGACGTCGGTCGGTCGGGAGAGTCGACTCAAATCATAGTCGTCGATAGTTTCATGATGTCAGGGCACTATTATATTCGGCCTCACAGCTGAATATTGTGTGTGTGTCGATAGTTCATCTGATCTTACCCAAGATAACAAGCTTATACATCATGAAGAAGTTGTTATACGGAGGAGTAGAACATTCCTGGAAATGTGCAGTTCGCTGATCCCAGCTTCCATTACCCATCTTTTGTTGATCTTTTGATAGCAGTTTACCTGTTTTATGAGTTTTTGTCGGTCGAGCAAATAAAGTTGGGTGATGAACGGCCGGTTCTGCAAAAAATCCATATTTGAGTGGGTTGTCTTCGGAAGGGCAAAAACAACTTAAGATTGCAACGCTGAATTTCATGTCGTTTCGGAACACCGTCATATGGAGGTATAATTAAATTAATTAATTGAACGATTTTGCTGCATAGAAGCCATTCAACCGGATGTCTCTCGCTTTAGGGAGGAAGAGAGTCTCTGCGGAAAACACTTCATAACAACGTTAATACGAGATAAGGCGGGAAGGTTTATGGTTAGGTTGCCATTTAAAGCTGGACACGATAAGTAAAGAGGCTCAGACCGTTGTGCAGAAAGGAGTTTTTTTCTCGGGTTGGAAAGACGTTTGGGGAGGAATAGGAGATGAGGCGTCATTATCCCCACCTCATCCAGGAATACGTGGATATGGGTTACATGGTAAAAGTACCAAGGTGCAATCAATCCTTAGTTAGGTGCATTGCTCCGCATGAGTGCGTTAAAAACCAGAGTCGACAGCAACAAAATTGAAGGTGGTACTTGACTGCATCTTCAGAACTTCCGAGTGTCTCATTGAAAGACGTGCTAATGAAAGGACCGGTACAAGCAGGGCCGGCTTCAGCCAAACAAGCCCCCTGTGCAAGATTTACAGAAAGCACCCTATTTTGAGTTAGATTCTCCTTGAAGTTGCAAAAATTCAGCACAGGTGTGATGGATGTTGCTATTTTGGGCTTATTTGAACCACTTGTTTGTTTTAAATGCAAATGGCAGTATCCGCGCAAAGTAAAATTAATTTTTCTTACTACTAGCAATGCGCCCCGAATTTGGCGCCCTGTGCATTTGCACATCTTGCACATATGGTAATGCCGGCCCTGGTACTACCAATTTGCCGTTACTAAAGATATTTTGAAAATGTATATTCACTCTTAGTCGATGAAGAAGATTCATATTACAAGCGCATTTTGTGGCGTCAACCCACGAATTTGCATGCACACTTACGGGACAGCTTAAAGATGTTAAATGTGTCGCTAGGCTCACCTAGATGTTAGAACTACCTAGATGTGCTATATAACCATACCAACATATAATTTCAGAATGACTGACTGTGGGACCCGAAGCAAAGCCGTCAGATATAGAAGGTTTTGATCAAACGTTCAGCGAGTTGAAAGCTCATCAATCCTGAACCGAAAAAATCATGCCACGAATTTGACAGGTAATATCCGATTAAGGAAATTTATTTTCATTGCCAGAACTATAGTGTCGGCTGTGAATTTCGGAGTCTTACTTCAAGCAAATTTTGAGTACACATTTTCAAATAGAGCGAATGAGTGCAGCGGATGACGTAGATAAGAACATCAAGTCGCATAATGATATTGAAGACCTTAACATCGAGACCAAGTCAGACATTGTGTAATCGATGAACAGGGTAAGAGCGATACAGCCGCCAGATGCTTTGAATGCGTCAGTTGTGCAGCCACAACCTGTCTCTCGCTCAAGCTCAATGCCAAAAAATTCCAAAGTTTTCGGAAAGTACTTCGAGTACCCAAATTGTATTGGCGTGTTTAAAAAGTTGGTGCGCAACAACCTCAGCTTGGATAATTGGGAACGTCTTAAATATTAAGTTGATAGTTTGGAAAACCTTGCCCTGGCCGCTGTGAGGGAGTCTGAGGTCAATGGCTTGAGCTACAGCAAAGTAGTCAAGCGCTTACAGGATAGCTTCGATAAGAAGAACATGATGCTTCAGGAGCACCTAAAATCATTGTTCAGGTTAATCAAGTATCATTGTCTAAGTTGAGAGCATTGATGGATGCACTGAACAACCATTTCAGCGCCATGCAGTCAAAAGGATCGTTGGAGGACATCGCAAATGCGTTAATAATCCATTTAGTTTTTGAAAAACTTGACACGGATATGTTAGTTAAGTACGAAGAGTCAATTGACTATTCGCAACTGAGCTCCTCTCAACAATGTGAAGAAGTTTTGCCTCGAAGATGTCAAAATTTAAAAGTGAGATATCAGATATCATCCCAAAACCAATCCGTTCCTCGTCGAAATGAGGCACATACTGGCAATAATCGCAACAATATCGCTTTCGTTGTCTCGGTTATTAGTTACCAATATTACAATAAAAATTGAGACAGTGTTGACCTTAATTCATCATTTAAAAACCACAGCGTTGCATATCGTTTAAAAGAAATAAAAAAACGAATGCTTTGCATTAATTGTTTTTGCTTTGGACATGCAGTCAGGAAATACAATAGCACCAAATATCAGCTGGTCACATTATTTGTTGTTGCATCGATATTCTAACAAGAAATCGGAGGAGGTTGGGGCTAGTTTGCGGGCAGAGCCGAAAGTTGTGAGCCCTGTGAGCTAATTGCATTTCTCCGTGGTGGACGTCGGTCGGTCGGGAGAGTCGACTCAAATCATAGTCGTCGATAGTTTCATGATGTCAGGGCACTATTATATTCGGCCTCACAGCTGAATATTGTGTGTGTGTCGATAGTTCATCTGATCTTACCCAAGATAACAAGCTTATACATCATGAAGAAGTTGTTATACGGAGGAGTAGAACATTCCTGGAAATGTGCAGTTCGCTGATCCCAGCTTCCATTACCCATCTTTTGTTGATCTTTTGATAGCAGTTTACCTGTTTTATGAGTTTTTGTCGGTCGAGCAAATAAAGTTGGGTGATGAACGGCCGGTTCTGCAAAAAATCCATATTTGAGTGGGTTGTCTTCGGAAGGGCAAAAACAACTTAAGTTTGCAACGCTGAATTTCATGTCGTTTCGGAACACCGTCATATGGAGGTATAATTAAATTAATTAATTGAACGATTTTGCTGCATAGAAGCCATTCAACCGGATGTCTCTCGCTTTAGGGAGGAAGAGAGTCTCTGCGGAAAACACTTCATAACAACGTTAATACGAGATAAGGCGGGAAGGTTTATGGTTAGGTTGCCATTTAAAGCTGCACACGATAAGTAAAGAGGCTCAGACCGTTGTGCAGAAAGGAGTTTTTTTCTCGGGTTGGAAAGACGTTTGGGGAGGAATAGGAGATGAGGCGTCATTATCCCCACCTCATCCAGGAATACGTGGATATGGGTTACATGGTAAAAGTACCAAGGTGCAATCAATCCTTAGTTAGGTGCATTGCTCCGCATGAGTGCGTTAAAAACCAGAGTCGACAGCAACAAAATTGAAGGTGGTACTTGACTGCATCTTCAGAACTTCCGAGTGTCTCATTGAAAGACGTGCTAATGAAAGAACCGGTACAAGCAGGGCCGGCTTTAGCCAAACAAGCCCCCTGTGCAAGATTTACAGAAAGCACCCTATTTTGAGTTAGATTCTCCTTGAAGTTGCAAAAATTCAGCACAGGTGTGATGGATGTTGCTATTTTGGGCTTATTTGAACCACTTGTTTGTTTTAAATGCAAATGGCAGTATCCGCGCAAAGTAAAATTAATTTTTCTTACTACTAGCAATGCGCCCCAAATTTGGCGCCCTGTGCATTTGCACATCTTGCACATATGGTAATGCCGGCCCTGGTACTACCAATTTGCCGTTACTAAAGATATTTTGAAAATGTATATTCACTCTTAGTCGATGAAGAAGATTCATATTACAAGCGCATTTTGTGGCGAGATAACCCTAATAAAGATTTGGATATGTATCGGCTTATGACGGTAACATGTGGAACCACATCGGCTCCATATCTTGCCACTAGTTGTTTGAATATCCTAGCGAAAGAGTACGAAAAAGACAATCCTGTAGGGTCTGCCAAGTTGAAACAGGATTTCTATGTAGACGATTTCATCACAGGGAATGATAGAGTAAGTTCGGGTATTGTGGTATAGGAGGGTAATGTGGTACGGGCAGTTTTTTCGAAAACTAAGCAGGCTACCGAAATGTTTGTTACACACAAAACTGGCGATTTAGAAAAAAACGGCCAACACGTGTTCTGGCAACTTCAAATCTATTCATGGTTTTGGTAATTTGTGTCGAATATATAATTGGTTGTACTCGAGTTTTTTTTATGCTTCTGAAATTGTTTTTTTTGTGTTTTATTGTTTTGTGCGTTACTTATACCTAAGTTACCTCGCAGTAAACGATTTATTAAACTTTATTAAATAATTATTAGTTATTCTGTAAGTATTTTTTGTGTTATTTTTTATAAATAATTTCGTATGTGCATACATCGTCGGCTAATGTGGTACAGCTGACATCGGCCAATTTGGTATACTATACCACATTACAAAACCATCAAAAGACGATCCGATTCTGTTGATTTTGGACTGCCATTATAGTCACACTAGAAACATAGACCTGCTAAACATGGCACGTGAAAATGGTGTTGTTACAACTTCTCTGCCACCATATTCTACCCATAAGATGCAGGCTTTTGACAAAGCATTCACGGGTCCTTTAAAGGCCTATTATTAATGAAGAGATAAGATGCGTAAGCCGTGAGAATCATCGAAAAGTAACGGTTTATGATCTTGTTGGAATGTTCACTAAGGCCTATTAGAAAGTTCAGACCGGCCAAATTGCCGTCAATAGTTTTAAAACGACTGGAATATATCCTTTCGATAAATACATATATTCGGGTGCTGACTTCATAGCTGGGGAAATGGAAAACTATTTTGAAGAGTCTATTTCAAAGGAAATAACAGCGCACTCTGCTACCGCATTGCTTCAACTTATCAACTGCAAGCAAGGGGGTACCATCTTGCCATCCTAACGCACAAATGCAGCCATTGAGCATTTTACCACCATTAATAGATGAATGTGTTGCAAGTACAAGCAAAGGGCTATCACCCTCTATTCCCCACTGTCGAGTTCAAGGTTTCTCAGTCTTTTCGCCATTTAAAAACAATTTTTTTTTTCTTATAATTTGCTTACGCTAAAGGCATTTTTTTCTGTTGTTACAGTACCCTTATAATGCTAAGAACACAGTGTAAGCTACTTGGTATTAGAAAGAATAGAGAGATAGGAAAGAAGTGTTTGGGTGCAGTTATAGGGTTTTTCTCCACTGGTGGTGTCTAAGTTACTTAGGGAGATTACGATTTCATGTATTCGGTATAAAGTAATGGACTTGGCCGGGATTCGAACGCAAGACCTTCCATTCCGTAAGCGAATACACTACTACTGCACCATTGCCACCCGCCAGCGCAGATGCAAGCATAGGGTTTATAACAGCCTGGGAGATATCGACACCGCCTAAGAGACGAGGAAGAAAATCAAACCATACTTACAAGATTGAAAGCATAGAAAGAATTTACAAAAAATTGAGCCCAATGCAAAGCTTAAACAATTTAAAAAACAACTTAAGATTTGGCAGCGCCTCTTAAAAGGAAGAGATATTTTCATCAAGCGATACTGAACAAAGTCTCTTGTTTAAGACCTTTGTATGTATAAGAATTGCTGCATAATATTGTAATATTGTAATATATAAAATTGTAAGTTGTAAAATAGAAATTGAAATGAAATCAAAATTCATAAATTAAATGATTCTGAAGACAATGAAGAGTTCGTGGATATTCCTCCATCGAGAGAAGCTATGTGCGTCATCTGCAAACAAATTTGGAATGATTATAAAGCGATGACCAAATAGATTTCCTGCTTGGAATGTGAAATGGTTTGGGCTCACGAAAAATGTGTTCCAAAGAAAAGTGCCATATTTCTCTGTCAATCTAGTGAATAAGTTCTATCTCCTTTTAAAAGTTCTTAATTTTTGTTAATTTTTAGCTAAGGAGACGTTTCCTTACCATCTTTTCCCTTATTTTTATACCCTATTCTAAGGGTATATTAATTTTGACGCATAGTTTGTAACATACCTTAATATTGCCCGTAGACCCCTAAAAGTTACTATATTTAAGATCAGCATCGATAGTAATGTCGATCTAGCCATGTCCGTCCGTCCGTCCGTCCGTCTGTAGCCAAAAATTAGGCCTTTAAACTGGACCTAGAGAGCTGAAATTTTAAGCATATACTCTCTAGGATCCCGAAATAATCAAGTTTACGAATTTTTGAAATCCGCCCACAGACACGCCCACAAACTCAAAAAAACCAAATTTTGGAAAAAATCGAATTTTGAGTTAGAAAGCTGAAATTTTTTATATATGATCTATGTCTCCTAAAACTGCTCGGGATAAAAAAATTTCAAAATCCGCCCACTGACACGCCCACAAATAAATAAAATAATTTTTTTTTACCCTATTCTAAGGGTATATTAATTTTTGAAAATCCAAAGTTTCAGCTAGGGAGCTGAAATTTATAGTATATACTCTCTATGGGCCCTTTATGCTCATGTGTAAATATTTTCAAAATCCGCCCACTGAAACGCCCACAATTATTTTTTTTTTTTTTTTGAAAATTCAAAGTTTGAGCTAGGGAGCTGAAATTTATAATATATACTCTCTAGTAGCCCTTTATTCTCATGTGTTATTTTTTTCTTAAATCCGCCTACTGACACGCCCACAATTAAATAAAATAATTTTATTGAACCACCTAAGTTTGAGCTAGGGAGCGTTTTTTTTTGATAAAATCCTTTAAATGTTATATAACAAAATATGTAGAGCGTTCTTAACAATTCAACCATACTTAGACTTTTGTCACGCCCATTTATGAGGGATAGGAATAAGAATAGGGTATCCAACAGTTCGCCCAAGCGGACTGTAGCCCGTCCCTATGTTTTTTATGTTGTTTATGTTGTTTTGTAATAAGAATAAAAACAAAAATATTTATATAAATCATTTCAAAAGTGTTCTGGTGGCAAGAAATTGTAAAGCGGGTAATGTGGTATAGTGTACCACATTAAAAATACATAGTATACCACAATACCCGCCAATTTTTTAATCGCCACTTTTTGGGTTATGCAACATTTATGGCAACATCTTTTTTATTGTCTGCTCGACAAACTTGTATGAATGTCTCAACTGTTCGATCCTCTCGAACTCATTTTGCCAATCGTTGTAAGGGCAAAAGTATTCATGCAGGATCTGTGTGTCAAATAGGACGAGTCTCTCTCTGCTGTATCTATATCTGTTATTGGACTAATGGTAGTTTTGTTGTCCGACTATTCTGCTTCAAGTCGCGGGTTGCACCTCGTAACTTGTAAGCAATTGTACCAGAGTCCTTAACATTCGCCAAGCACTAAAGTAATAGAGAAGTCAGGAACGTGCGGGGAAGAAAGAACGTGTTGATTTCGCTGCTAAGCGAAAAGACAGCTGAATTGCATCATCTTTAAGAAAGAATGCAGTTCTCGAACTTTTAGGCGATGTTGAGAATGCTTTCGTATGTGCGCCGATACATTGTTAGGTATCATCAGCAAATGGATTCAGGAACCAGGCCATTCACCATTACGGAGATTCAGGAAATTTTTTTGATTCTGATGTGGAATGTGCAGCAGGCGTCATTTGCGGACGAAATAAGGCAGCTTTAACATAAACGGGAGCTTCTAGAGAAGAGTTCACTAAAATCGTTAGCGGCATTCCTGGAAAATCGAGGCGATTTGCAGCGGTTGAGAGTAATGAGCAGGTTGACGACTTATGAGATACCTTTTGAAACAAAACATCATCTTTTATAACCGAAAAACAATGTCTTTGGACGGCAGCATATGTATTATCTGCATGTTGACAGTTTGTCGCCAAAGGCGTCAGTTGTCGACCTCCCAGGAAGGTGTACGTCCCTGTCTTACTCTGTTTTGGTTGCAAGGCTGTGCATCTCGAAATTATAGGCGGTCTGACTTATTTAAATTATTTATGACGGGATTGAAGTGGTTTATAGCATAACGCGTTCTCCATTAGAGAATTTGCTGCGCCAACGCTACAAACTTCGTAGGCACAAGACGCGAGTTGGCCAAGCTATCCGTCTGCAGCAACAAACAACTGGCGCTGTCCAGTCCTGGTGCTCAGCCGAAGTGATTCAATTCAAACAATCCACCACACACATTAAAACGAAGACGGGATGCTGATGCCCCCTGCAATCCCCTGCTTGGGGTTACTATCAAACCCCAAGAAGGGGGTTGCATGTGGTTAGCGTGCCCCCATACACATTGCACTGTTTATGGGATCTACCTGTGATTTTGCAACTCATGCCATAAACAGTACAATGCAACCTCCCTGCTTGGGGTTACTGTACTGTCCCCCAAAACGCATTGCACTGTTAATGGGATCTACTTGTGATTTCAAGACTCATCACATAAGCAGTGAAATGCGGATCTATATATCAAATCTTCAGATGTGGTATTAACTCTCACAGCAAAGTGGAGTTGGACATTTCAAGTGGGACCTTAGTCCACTTTTGTAAAGTGAACTTATTTTCCATTCGAGTGGTTTTAATTCAAAGTGGAATGATTTTCCTGCACCTCAACAACTCATCCTATTCATTGATAAAATTCTCACTTATCAAAAGTAACTTAACTTTAACGTCAAAAGAAAAAGAAAGCAAACGACAAAAACGGAGGGTTGAATTTTCTGAAAACATTGCAAAACTATCAGCCTTTTCTTATGGTGTTATAGCTCGCGAACAGTCTGCTTTCACTAGAGGACGGAAGGAAGAGAAGCTGAAATAGTTGATTTTTTCATGGGAAAGGCGAACCTATTACTAAACTATTTCATATTTCATATTTCATATTTATTGTATCATACATGCTAACACAGTAAGAATTCACTTATAAGTCTGTGAAAGATAAACAGTTTTAATTTAATATCCATAAATGATTTGAAAGTTAAGTTAGACTGCTTTTATAAATATTAATAAGGTTTTTCTTATATTAATTTTAAATTTAATTATAAATTAATTTTAATTGAAATTGAAATTGCTTGAAGAGGGATAGGTATGAGAAAAAAGTTAGTTGCTCTAGTTTCGAAGAAAATTATGAAGTTCGTTTTTAAATCGTCGTGCATTAGTTAGCTCTCGCAAGTTACGTGGGAGTGAATTCCAAAGGCGGATAGCAGAAACAAAAAACTGTCTTTCGGATGTTAGACATGAAAAACGCGGAAGTACAAGACAAGAAGTTCTGTTAGATGCCGGAAACTGGATTTTTTCATAAAGATATGAAGGCTGTCTACTTAAGAGTATGTTGAAAAGAAGTATGACTGTTCGAAATTTTATATAGTTACCAAAGGACATGTTAAGTAGGTGTTTTGCAAGATGTGAAACGTGATTATGTCTTTTTAAACAGTACACATAGCGAACAGTAGTGTTGAAAGCCACTTGAAGCCGCCTTCTACTCTCGGCATCACATCCATAAAAAATTTCGCAACCGTAGATAAGTACAGGAATAACTAACGTTTTAGCAAGTAGCAGTCTTGTTTCAAGAGGAGTAAACTTTTGAGCAGTCCATAGGGTTCGTAGAATACCATAAGTTTTCCCAACTACTGTATTTATGTGGTTATTCCATGTTAAGGTTCTATTAAATACAAGACCTAGATTTTTTGAAGACTCAACAAATTCAATTTCAGAGTCGTTTAGCATTAAATGAGGGAAATACGAGAGATCTAATTTCTTTTTAGAAATAACTAAACACTTACACTTCGTTGGGTTAAGTATTAGGCCGCTTTTAGATGACCAATTCGAGATTCGTCCCAGATCTTCATTTAAAACACTAACGCAATTTTCAATTAAGCCCAAGGAACAGCTTTGATAAATTTGTATATCATCGGCATAAATATGCTTAGATGAGCTTAATATGACAGAAGCAATATCGTTAATATATATGGAGAACAATAGAGGCACTAGAATAGAGCCTTGGGGAACTCCTTGCCTTAAGAGAAGAAAATCGGAAAGGTTGCCATCTAGTGACACGGCCTGTTTTCGTTCACTTAGATAAGATGATATTAATTTAACAGCAGTGGGGGAAATTGAGAAAAATCGCCTTAATTTGCTGAGCAGAATCGAGTGATTAACAAAATCAAAAGCTTTGGAAAAGTCTAAGAGTACCAGAAAAGTAACATTGTCCCTATCTAATTTATCTCTTATATCTTCAATGACGTTCAACAAAGCAGTTGTACAGCTATGTTTACTTCGGAAACCTGACTGTACTTGTAGCAACAAGTTATTTTGAGTAACGTAATAATTAAGCTGCTTATGCATAATTCTTTCACATATTTTGGACAAAAAAGGTAGGATGGGGATTGGTCTGAATTCTTCACCTTTAGAGTTCTTAGGTATTGGAATTATTTTTGCTAATTTCCATTCGCTGGGGAAAATGCCGGTCATAAAAACAGTATTAATGATATGAGTTACAAACGGTAGCAAAAACGGCAAGATTGCTTTAACAAAAATCGGATTTACCTCATCAACACCTACAGCCTTGGACTTAACAGACAGAAAACTTTCTACTATATCCAATTCACTTACCCTATTAAACAAAAAAGACGTAGCAACCGGTAAAGAAGCATCCTCGACTGAATAGTTAGCTACTGGATCATTGCAAAGTGGGTTTGACAAAAACGTTCGATTTAGTTCGTTGGGATCGATTCCGGTAGAATACTTAGCTTTTTGCTTCCCGATTCCTAATTTTCGAATCTCATTCCATAGTTTATGACCACCGGAAGAAGAACTAAGTCGGTTGGAATAGAATTGTGTCTTAGCATTGCGTATTTCACGAACAACACTATTTCGTACACTTTTATAAGCCTGATGAAGCTCTTCCACCCGAAAATGTTTCCATCGTCGATACGCCTCATCACGTTGAGCCATTAACTCTCGAATTTCGTTCGTTAACCAGGCTTTTGTTTGATCTTTTATAATAGCAGTTTTTATTGGAACGTGTAGATCGAAAAGAAGATTTACGTTGTTTTGTAAGAACTTAATTTGGTCATCTGGAGAGGGCATAAAATAGATAAGGTTCCATGGAATCGAATTTATATGTTGTTCAAGACAGGTCATATCAATATTTTTGAAATTTCTGTATGTGTAGGTGGATGCTGCTGCGTTATAGCCAATATCAAAATCATACGTCAAAAATATTAAATCATGCTTCGAAAAAGCTGGTGCAGAGATTTGGTCATAAAATAATACTTTGTCAGAATTATTTACAAAAAAGACATCTACTAGTGTACTGGAGGTGGTGCTAAAATGCGTAGGGACTTGACAATTCACGGGTTTTAAATCAAACAATTGCATATTTTCACTTAAATGACTTTCACATAGCAAATTACTATTAATGTCACCACAAACAATGACATTGCTTGCGCAAGTCGAAACTTCTTCCAAAACGTCGTAAATAGGTGTCAGATCAATATTCCTATTTGGTCTATATACAACACCTAAGCAAATAATTCTTTCGCCCCGAATTATAGATACAAATAAATATTGGGAGGCAGACCCTTTCGGCGAACGACATTTTCGTCGACAGACCAAACCCATTCTAACGTATATTGCAACGCCTCCACCAGTACGATCACATCTATCTGCTCGAAAGAGTCTGTATCCACTTATATCATAGGCATCATCCTTCACATCTTTATTAAACCAAGTTTCCGACACGCAGATTGCATCAACCTTAGAATCTACAAATATGTCTTTAAATTCATCCAATTTTGGGTTTAAACTTTGCGCATTCAAATGGCAAACCTTAAGACCGTAGCTATGATTACAAAAAACTCTAATCATAGGTCGAACCATGTCCTCTCTACCACCACCGATGGAACTCACTCTACTTTCATTCAAATCTATATTTGAGATGGATAATGATGCGCGAACCAAGTAATACACTCAGATCATGAACATACAGATCATGAACATACATTTTCTCTTCCTTAAAGCAACATAGGTTTATGAAAAGGGGCATTGGGGATAATTTCAAGCAAAAACAGTACAACAGTAAGAAAATGAAATGAGAAAAAACAAAACAAAGAAATAAAACTATACTTGTTGGTTGTTGATGACGTTCAGTGTTGATTTGTTGTATTTTGCGTCTTCTTCAGCTGGCACCTCGCGGCAATGGCATTTAAAAATCGCTCATTCTCTACCAATATCGATTTAGCTTCTGCACTCTCTCTCACATAAACGGAACCAAAATTTGTGTAAACAGAAAACAACTGTTTACTGCGCTTGAGACGCGTAGCTTGCTGGTATATGGAGCGGTTTTTTTTAGTAAGCCTTTTCTTTTGGTGTTATGACTCGCAAACAGTCTGGTTTCATTAGAGGACGGAAGGAAGAGTAGCTGATATAGTTGATTTTCGCACAGGAAAGGCGAACCTATTACTAAAACACTTAGATAATTTGCACTCCGAGACGCTTTTAGATCAGTCTTGCTTCATCTTCTAAATTGTTGTAATTGTTTCTGTATTCTTTCTTAAAGATGTATTTCGGAGTGATGTTTAGCCGCCGCTTGTTTTATATATAAATGTTTTTCTGCTATTAAGACGTCCTGCAATGTTGCACCATAAGATGTTTTTGGGAACGTCTTCGTTGAAATAGTGCTTGAAGGTTTGAGGTCAATTCGGGGTCATTGTTAGAAGAACAGTTGATTCAAAGTTGCGTAAAAACGTCTCAACCATTAAGTTCGCACCGAAATGCTTGAGTTAAACTGTAGAATGTATAGGACTGATAAATTAACCCCAACTGCGTATTCGTATTTTCAACCAAATGGAAGATGTGCTGCATTTTTTGGTGTTGTTGGCCCAATTCTACGAAAAATTCGAAGGCTGGGGTCAGATCACGTGAAATGAACGACATCGGTTTGACCATACCAGTCTCTATCTATCTCTGTAGATAAGTCAAACGTCAAACGATCATTGTCTTACGTGATCTGGCCCCTGTATTTTGTTCATGCGACTTTTGCGTTCCAGGGTCAACAATTGTATCTTTTTAATTTGTTGGTTTCTAATATGGTTACATTAGCTTCAACTTCAGTTTTTGCCTTTATTTAATTCACGGGATGTCTTGAATTCGAAGTAGCTCTCAGTATCACCAGTCAATCCTGACTTGTCGTTGCTTTGCTTACCCTTATTTTCCAGTTTTTTTTCAAAGTTTTCAGGGTTCTTAAGATAGCTATGAACAACGGTTGGTCCTCTTCCAATCTTACCGGCAATAAAAAGGATAGATTTCCCTTGTTCTCGGTAAGCTCGAATATAGTATATTTCCTCGTTAGTTAATGATTTTTGTTTACCCATAGTTGTTGTTTCTATGAAATTATGTTTTGAACTAAGGTCCCTGGTACCTTGCCTTGATATTTGATTTAAAATATGATAGAGGTTGATTTAGTTACAGTTCGTAATCAAGTCAAAAGAAAAAAGGACTAATTGTATGACCTTATTGGGAAAACATAAAAATTTAATTTATCTGCCTAACCCTAATTTTTTTTTACAACATAAACATAATATAGCGTTCAATATTGCATTTGGTTTTCCGCAGATTATCGAAGGATTTAAAAAAGGCGTATAATTAGATCAAGAAAGTACCGGTTCGTAATCAAGTGAAAAGAGGTGTATTAAGTTTGAATCAAAATTGCATTATATCTGATAAAAAATAAATCAAGCATACTCGTAGTTATTTAGATATGGTTCCAATGGTTTTTTGATAATTGTTACCACGTGCTTAACTTAAATCCTTCAAAACCCATTCGTATACAATTTCAACCATCTTAACCATATAAAAACCGCCGCGAATCATTTAGAGAACCTGTTTGATGACGAAGAATTGAAGGATGGTAAATCTAAAGGGTCTAAGTGCCAAAAAATAAAAATTTCATATTTGTACGAAAATTCGATCTAAGTGCAAAGCCTAATAATATCCAAATGGATCCAAGTGCCTGATTCTTTGAAAAGTTGCCCATATACAAATAAAGTTGTAACGGGGTCTATGTGCCAACCAACTTTCGGCATTTTCAATATCGCTTTATAAGGCACTTAAAACATTCATAAATATTGAATTTTTAGTAGTATTATTTGCTTGGATTCCTATTTTATTAGTTTTTTTTCGAGTTCCTATAGTAAACGATAATGTATTTAATGTATTTCAATAAAAATAAACATTTTTGTAATTGAATTGCTAATTTTATTGTGTTTTTTGTTATATCTCGAAATAATATAATTGGCACTTAGACCCTTTAGACTTACAACCCTTCAATTGTATTCAATTCATTAGACGAAAGAATTTATTTAAACACTTTGCTGTTGGCATTCTTGGCACCTTTTTCTGTGAATCAAGAAAAAAAGATGAAGCAGTTTGGGTGAACAAAAATGGGCCTGTGGCATTTGCGTTGGCAACTTCCGTAGTAGAACAACTGCCAATATCGATACCGGGACAACACGGTCGAACGGTATTAATTCACTCAGTATCCTCAGAAGCAATAAGTTGCCCCAGCAATCCCAACCCCCTTTTATACAAAGAAAAGAAAAAATATATCCCAGTCAAAGGTAAATTAACTTATTTTCACTTAAGCCGTGTTTTTTTTTTGCAGTCCCATATGGGCTTAGCCTAAGCTTATGCCTAAGCCCCGATAATTATCTGGGGTTACGAATCCTATGTGGGATTGCGTTTTTGTATAGAAAATTTGCTAAGCCCATATGGGATTGCAAACACGGCTTTAGTTGAATAACTATTCTCCTTTTATTATTTAAAAAAAAAAATAGACTCAAAATTCAAATTTAAACAATATTTTTTGTGTATACATATTATCCCTGGAATTCCTTAAAATTGTTTTTTCCAATTTTCTGAACTGTCAAGTTTTGGGTTTTTTTTGGCTAAAATTCATTGCGGCTACACACACTCTTATGTTATGCCAGTTGTGGGTAGGTTAAAACAAAAAAAGTTCAAAAAACTATTTTAACCAAACTCGTTTACAAAGCATCAAAAAAACATATTATGAGAGTAAAATATATATATAGCCGCATGACAGTTATGACAGCGAACAACTACGAAATGAGACCAGCAATTTTGTTACGTTCCGATAGATGCGCTCTAACATGTCGGGCCGATCAGAATAGTAATCTAATTCTAAATCACGCATTTGCATTTGAAGTAAGTTTCCGTTGAAGTAAGTACGGGTGGCCACAGTGTAGAGGTTAGTGTGTTGGCTTGTTTATATAAAAATATAAAATTTGATAAAGATGCCGAGTTTTCTTAAAAATTTTCTCGATGAAAACATAATATGTAAGATTAGTTCGTAAAATAGTTTTTAGGCCGAAAGGCAATAATTATAAGATAGAGTTAAGTTTAGGGCGTCCGCATAAGGATCAATAATCTAGAATAAGTATCCTGTTAATTTTAAGTTAGATTTACTCATTTTTGTCTAGTATATAAGTTGATATAAGCTAATAATTAATAAAAATGAATTTAAAAGTAAAAAGTAAGTGTGTTGGCTTGTGCCCCGTGCGGTGCAGGTTCAATCCCCATGGGGAACAACAACATACGCCACCCATTCACATGCCTCTACACCAAAAGGAGGATTTCTGCCTGGTAGTACAATGGACCGTTAACGAGTCTGAGTGCTCTGGGATTTGGATTTCCTTTTTATAAAAAAAAAAAAAAAAAAAAAAGTTTCCGTTTTCCATTGGTAGCAAAGGAGCAATCTTTTTCAGATCTAGAGCCAATTTTGCGCATCTCGATTCCAGAGCCAGGTTCACATCCAGTTGCACTAATGCCACAACATTTAACAATTGCCACTGAAGACTGTTTGTTATTTATAGCTTATTCTATATTATATAATATTAATTTTGACTTATAGTTTGTAACATACATACAAGTAGACCCCTAAACGTTTTTTTTTACAATAACTGTGTTTTTTTGATGAAATCCTTTAAATGTTGTATAACAAAATATGTAGATGAGGGATAGGAATAGGGATTGGATATCCAACAGTTCGCCCAAGCGGACTGTAGAATATATATCCTATATTTTTACAACCGGCTTCTGTTAAAAATTAAATTACCTAACAACAATAATGTGTGTTTGTGTTTCTGTGAAAAAATGATGTTTTGCCGGTTGTCGCTCGGTTGGAGCTCTGTGATTACCTGCTGTGAGGTAGAATTTGTGGGGGAGTGCAGTGCGGCTATAATGGGCATAGCGGTTGCGATATGTTGAGAGTGACTGTGCAGTTGCGTTCCCGCCCGACTCACGAACCAGGGTTTAGGATCAGGATGAGGTGATTGGTGCAATCGAACCTTGGACTGAGCCCATTTCACTGCGCAGCGGAGCGGAATAATACGTATATATACATATGAAACTCCTTGAATTTCTGAAACATTTTGTTATATACCCACAAATGTATACAAGTTTAAAGTCTCATCTCATGTGGAAACCCGACTCGACCCATTTTTTAACAATTCGTTAATATGTATTAATTTAGAAAAACTGTAACTACCTGCTCCTGACTTTTGACGCTTCATTTGCTTGGTTTGGTGTGATAATATATATATATGTGTGAACTTTGTATATACATATATTAATTCGCGAAGTTATGATTTCAAACGCATGTAAGAAAATTAAGTACATATTCAGTTTTTGATTTGTAGTAAGTAGTTATGTTCAATATAACGACAGTCGGTTTTTCAAAAAAATAAATCTGAGGATCAGAACTTTACTGCTAAGAAACTCTTAAAATAAAAATCAAAAAGTTTTATACATATGTATATATACCTACTCATGTATTATTAAACCTAAATATGTGTGTTTTTTTATAAATTTAATATAAAATCGTCCGTTATCTTAATTGTTTACAGTATTCAAAAGAACTGCATCATTTTATTCATTAGTATAGTTTCCTAGTGCTAACTTTTCATTTCTTTAAATACTTCGACTTGTAAGCATATTACAAATTGTTTTACATACATGTTTGTTAATATTTTGCATGTTTTAAGATCTTAACTTAGTTTAACTTATCAAATTTCTGAGTCGAGATATCGCATTTTTATTAAATTTTTTTTGAAATTTGTTTAGGTGTCTAAGATTATTATTTCTTTGATTGTTTGGTTAAGAGGTTCAGTAAACCCTTGTTTGCACAGTACTATGATATTAATACAATACAATATTTTACAGGGTCAACGGGTCAGTGGTTCTCTTAGTGTTTTTAATTTCATTGAATTTGTGTTAATAGGTCGTACGCCCTTTTATAAATATAGTTCTGTTTTTTCATTCAATTTCTTTATAAAGAGTACTAGCCTAACATACATAAATTTTTGCCAATATCAAAGTATGTGTATGAAATACAAAGAAATCGTTTGACATGGAATTGATTCATTCTGTGCATCGTAGTGCCAAAAGAACATTCCATAAGTACATATATGTATGTACTTATAGAATATTAAAAGAAATAAGTTCTTTGTGATCGTAACAATTTAAGATGCCGATAAGCGGACTACTCTTAGCAATACGATTTGCTAGTTGAAGCAAAGTTTTTACATGGGATGTTTCATTTTGGTATTGCATACTCTTTGTCGATATATTTATTTACTTTAAGTTTATATTATATGTGGATGGCTAGTGGTTGCAATGGTATTAGTGACTGCGGCGATGATGGCGACTCTGTGTTAGGAGTTAACAACGACGATGAAGAAAATGGAGACGACAACGTCGATAATGGCGGTGTCGCAATAAAAGTTATTGTATATTATCCTCTGTCATCGTCGCGTGCTTCGAAGAGGGTTCGCAGCCAGCCTTGAATCATATTCCACCAGCCGGCTGTGAACCCCAGTGGTCGCTATACATCTTCGCTGCCCATTTTCAGTAATTCGAATTTTTTTTTTGCTATTTTTGAGTAAAGAATATCTATCGGTTGCGAATTATCATATAAACTAGGTGCTTGCAATATAATTAATGCTGTGCCTAGTATACATGCTATTGTAAAGATCCAAAGGAACAGCCGGTCCAACACCATAGCAACATATTTCCAATCTTCCTCAACCTAAAAATATATAACAGAGATAAAATATTAACTTTTTTAAAACAAAGTCGTATAAATGCGCTATACCTAAATACATTAATGTTCCTAAATACGTATTTTTTACATGTTTTACGCTTGATTAGCTGTTTGTTGTTTGGTTGTTTCAATTATAAGTCTTTGCTATGAATATAACGTAGATATTCTATACAGACGTTACATTTTAAAGACCGGGAGTAAAAGCTATATCCATTCAGATTTTGTAATATTGACATCAAGTATTTAAAATCGAATTACAAACTATCTGACTCTTACTCAGCAAGGCACAGACCGTAAGTCGTAGAGTCAGAAACTTAGAGGATGTATTCATCTAAGTGTAGGACATTTTTTAGATATGATTCGCTTACCATTCGGCATTTCTTCGTTATTTCAAGGAACACGATAACGAATAAACCATAAGTTATACTTATTCAGGATTTTAAATGTTAATAGATACAACAGTAAATTTTGTTGGACAGGGGTTTTGGCATTTCCCAAAATAACTCACCTTGCTGTCATAGGAGTAAAACAGGCGATTTTTTTTTTCAATTTGCGTTGTTTTTCCTTTTGGAGCAGAACTTTTAATTCAACTTAATCAATTGTAGAGAAATGCTTTTCATTTAAGCTCGTTTAATAAAATGAATGCAAATGTTTTATTCCTTAGGCCGTCCTATCAACTGTTATATTCTATCTATGAATTTATGTCGATACTTCAGTACCTTTTAGACAGACAAAAAAGTATTTCAATTCATCAAGAAAATTATCTTTTCTACGATCGTGGTTTCAATTTTGATGTACCTACTTTAATAAAAAAAATAATGCAAAATGTATCTCAATGCATATATTTATGCATTTATGTAAACTTTGTATTCAATCAAACGGCTGTGCTTACAAGCGGTTGTCGCCCTCCACATTATTCTTATACTTACACTCTCAAACTTGTCCTTATTTCTCACATGTTGAGCAATAAACCGCGAACCTTCAATTGTCTTCTCCATCTCCCTTGCATAAGGTTTATCAAATGTTGGACTTATATCGGCAGGACAGCAGCCAGGACTAACATCGCCATTGGGGGATGGACTAAATAAATCATCATCCCCACCTGGAATAGGCAGTGCGGACGGCAGGGGCGGTTCGCCAAAGCATGGTCCGACAACGCCAGATGGGGAAATTTCAAAACGATGTGATGGTAAGACTGTAAGCAGAAATTGTATAACAATATATTTAAAAGAAATTCCACATACTATTATTCAGTTAAAATGTTAAGCAAAGGTATATAATGTTCAACAAAATGTATTTTTCAAAAATGTTGCCTGAGTGTTGGCAATGACTTATTGTTCAATGGGCCTGCCTTACCAATACAAATTGAATGTGGTGTTTTTGCATAGGAGCGAAGAGGATTATAAATTAAAACGTTAAACAAAATTCATCATTGGTACCGGCGAATGTATTTTAGAGCACATCTTACCAAAGAACCAAGCCTCTTTTTATACCCTATTCTAAGGGTATATTAATTTTGACGCATAGTTTGTAATATACCTTAATATTGCCCGTAGACTCCTAAAAGTTACTATATTTATGATCAGCATCGATAGTAATGTCGATCTAGCCATGTCCGTCCGTCCGTCTGTCAGCAAAAATTAGGCCTTTAAACTGGACTTAGAGAGCTGAAATTTTAACCATATACTCTCTAGGGTCCCGAAATAATCAAGTTTACGAATTTTTGAAATCCGCCCACTGACACGCCCACAAATAAATAAAATAATTTTTTTATACCCTATTCTAAGGGCATACATATATTAATTTTTGAAAATCCAAAGTTTGAGCTAGGGAGCTGAAATTTATAATATATACTCTCTATGGGCCCCTTATGCTCATGTGTAAATATTTTCAAAATCCGCCCACTGACACGCCCACAATTAATTTTTTTTTTTTTTTGAAAATTCAAAGTTTGAGCTAGGGAGCTGAAATTTATAATATATACTCTCTAGGGGCCCTTTATTCTCATGAGTTATTTTTTTTAAATCCGCCTACTGACACGCCCACAATTAAATAAAACAATTTTATTGAAACACCCAAGTTTGAGCTAGGGAGCGTTTTTTTCGGTAAAATCCTTTAAATGTTATATAACAAAATATGTACTGTTCTTAACAATTCAACCATACTTAGACTTTTGTCACCCCCACTTATGAGGGATAGGAATAAGAATAGGGTATCCAACAGTTCGCCCAAGCGGACTGTAGCCCGTCCCTATGTTTTTATTATGTTACAGACAATGCATGATACCAAGCATTCTATATAAAGTTCCTAGGCAAACTGGGGCAACCCGCAAACAATAGGGAGAAAAGTAAATGTTTGATTACATTATCGGGGCACACGTTATTTATTTTTAAGTAAATTCGATGTCATTCAATATTAACTACCCCAATTACATGACAGAATCGAATTGAAACTGATTCGCAAATCGATCCAGCTTTTTGCTCCCACCAAATTGAGAAATTGAATTGAATTCCAGAGTTCTTATTGCATACTTGGTTTGTATTGTGTTGTGTTAGGTGGTCCGAACTGCAAACAACAAAACTGGTTCAATCAGTTTTGTTCTATGTAGTGTGGGCCTACCCTTGTTGGTGACAAAAATTTCAAACAAATGAACAGAAAAAAGGAAAACAAAAAAGTCACGCAGTGCTCACCACAACATCTGGTATAGGTAGTCTCCGTCAAGTAATCTTGACAACGTTTCAAAACCTGACAGATGGTTGAAACAAATAGTCATGATGATACGATCTGGGATAAAGATTTTCGAATGTAAACTAGTCTCCGAACTGGATCTCAGCTCGAACTGTTCTCTCTTTATTAAAAGAAGAGCAAATTGACCCAGATGCTCTCGATATTATATGATTTCGCGCAGAGTTCTTGTTCTTTTCTTATGCAATGATTCTCAATCGTTTTTCAAACGGCAATTTCCAGTTTGTACACAGTCTAACGGCGGCTGCAATTATTATTCTCGGCGACTTAAACGTCTATTTTTTTTAATTTTTATTTTACTATTTGCTTTTTTTTTGGATTTTTTTTACCCTTATAATGTGGACATGTTTATTAAAGTCACATATTGCGGTCATCAAGGAAATTGGGATACGGATGACATAGGAGAAACCAAGAACTGACCATAACCCAAGTCAAGGTGGTATGGAATACGTGCCGAGGACTGTATGGTACAGGGTTACCAAATATGTGCATATCGAAAGTAATGTGGCGCCCTCTCATAGTAACCAGCTTTACACCTGTACGGAGCTTTGCAAGTAAACTATTATTTCTCGCATTACTCGTGGGTCCAAAAAACAATGAACGAACAAATAGAAACAAAACGAAAACAAAACATTCAATGTACGGAGTCAGAAGAGAAAGCTCTACTTTTGGTCTCCAGTACCTCAAATTGAGATGGAGACAGAGGAGAGGAGGTAATCCTCCCATCTCCAAGTACCACAAAGCCACGGCTATCCACAGAAAATAAAAGCAAAGAAAATAGAGACCAAGTAGAATCAAGCACTGAGGCTTAACTATAGCTACCGACTCCAGCACCAACAAGAAGAATAACGAATAGTTTACTGGGCGCAAAGAAGACGAATTGCCGCCATGGTTAAAGATGGCATAAATCCAGGGCCACGGCCAACTCACCAAAGGACTTAGCGAATAAGAAACTTTAAGGCCCAATCAGAGGCAACAAAAAACCTTAATGAGAGGAAATCGCTCAAAGAGCCTATGAACACCCGTCTAAGACGTCGGAAGAACTTACCTCCAAATCTTACGATAAGACTGGTAAACTCTACAAGTAATCCCCAATTAATTAAGCCATGTGATTAAAGTGTATCCAAATTAATCTACAGCACGCTAAATCTGCTTCGGCGGTTTTAACAGAGAAAAATTCTAGACCTAACTCTCTGCAGAGAAACGTTAGGGATATCGACACGCTAGAACTTGCATGTGATAACCCCAACCTAGCTATCACAAATGCATACCACCAATCTTGCGCAGAGAAACGGAAATCAAGCTTGCCAGGTTATGAAAAGAGACAAGGAAACTATCCAATAGGGCAGAAAAAGATGGAGAATAGGCAAGAAAAAAAGGAAGCCTCATCAAATACAACATATCACTGCATACAGATCATATAACAGCATAACATAAAATGCCTAATTTTTTTTTAAAGTCCTGACCCGCCTAGGCGAAGAAAAACGGTACGTCGACCTGAATAGATCTACGAGTATTGTACCATAGGTCAGAGAAGATTTTAGGCTAGTGCCTTTTCAAGTTTTCTAGAAAAGGTAATAATGTTTCTAAGCAGGGGATTTCTTCAAGTCTTCATTACTTAATAGTTCTTTGAAGAAGATCCTCTTTCTTATTTCGCAGAGGGCTGGGCATTCACACAAAACGTGCTCCATGGTTTCGTCGTCCTCAAGGCCCAGCCTGCACTCTGAAGAGTCGGCTAGATTCATTTTGTGTTGAAGATGTGGTTAGTGCATTCTTGAATGGCGAGGAGCTCTGCCTGGAATACACTAGGGCTTTTTCCATTGGTATTGAGACGTTTAGATTTGGTCCGTGAAAACCAGCTCTTGTGCCCGATTCCATTTTAGAACCATCCGTGTACCCCCTTAATTCGATTTGGCGGTTCGGTGGGCTATTACTAGCCCATGCTTCTCTATTTGGTATCTCCGTAGAGAACCGCTTATTGAAACATAATGTTTTTGAAGGCGACCTGTAATCGCTCAGATCATGTCAAGTTCTGGAATTTCTGAGAGCAGCGTCATAAGTTTCGGGTTGTCACTAAGACATATCTCATTCGTTTGTAACAGACTTGCTGAGCTGCGTATTAAGATGTGCTTAATATACGATTCTCCCAATAAGTCGCTTCACTAGGTCAGCATCAATCAAATATCTTTTTCACATGTCGCCGACATGAGTAATGGCTATACACACGAGTGACGAAACATTCAAATGGAACTCCGCATCCAAGTTCTGTGCACATGCTAATACAGCACTTTTCGTAGTTAGTGAAAGTGCAAATGACATGTTGATATCGATGACGCTCTCATGTTGATAATGCATTACGCATAGCTAGGGCAAGTGCCAATTACTTATTGCGATATCGATAGTATTTTGGGTTATGGATGATTGAATCAGCATGGCTGAGCAACGCCATCTAAGAAGCTGCGAAAAAATGCTGGAGGCGAATGCGAAAGAACAAGAATGGGCAATTAATGCGTATAAAAGGACTAGGAATTTAACAGACAATGCAGAGTTGAATAACCCAGCAGAAAGATTGCAGCCTAGCTTAAGACAGCGGGTCTATTCTGTAATCCATAAAATATTAATAAAGAAACGCGGAGTCGCAGCCTAGCAAAAGACAGCAGGCTCTGCTGAATAATAAAACAAAAATAAAGGATTTGATTTAACCTCTCCGTTGGGTACTCTTCCTTCAAAACTGAGGAAGCACGGTATCCTGACGTACAACAAATTGGTGGCAGTGGTGGGATACCCAAAGAGCTAAAGAAATTTCGTCGCTTGCGGCAATACCCTTTTCACTGATATAACTATGGAGACCCAGCATAAGTTGTTCCTTGAAATAGTCAAAACAAAACAAAATTACAAGGGGCAGCTTTTGACTTCATCCAATACAATAAATTTATTAAACCGTCTTCATCTGGATAAAATTTTAAGTATAACTACTCCATAGCTAATTTTAATAGCATTTCAAATTATCTAAATAGCATTGAATGGTTAAATGTTTTTAGTAGCCATAATTTAAATGATTCGTTCAACCTTTTTATAGAAATCGCTAGAGTGGCAATCGATATGTTTACGCCGAAAGTTAAAGCCAAAACTGGCACCAAAACTATTTGGTTCAATAAAAGGGTTATAAATCTTAACAATAGGAAATATAAGATCTACAAACAGTTTCGGAAAAACAATACTGATCCTGAGCTTTATATCCAATACCGCCGACTCCAGGAGCAATTTAGTTTTAAATAAGTTCCTGTATAGACAGTATGTTCTATCAGTCGAGTCAGATTTAAGGAATAATAGCAAATGTTTTTGGAAGTATATCAATAATAAAACATAGGGACGGGCTACAGTCCGCTTGGGCGAACTGTTGGATACCCTATTCTTATTCCTATCCCTCATAAGTGGGCGTGACAAAAGTCTAAGTATGGTTAAATTGTTAAGAACGCTCTACATATTTTGTTCTATAACATTTAAAGGATTTTATCAAAAAAAACGCTCCCTAGCTCAAACTTGGGTGTTTCAATAAAATTGTTTTATTTAATTGTGGGCGTGTCAGTAGGCGGATTTAAAAAAAAATTAACACATGAGCATAAAGGGCCCCTAGAGAGTATATATTATAAATTTCAGCTCCCTAGCTCAAACTTTGGATTTTCAAAAAAATTGTTTTATTTATTTGTGGGCGTGTCAGTGGGCGGATTTTGAAAATATTTATACATGAGCTTAAAGGGCCCCTAGAGAGTATATATTATAAATTTCAGCTCCCTAGCTCAAACTTTGGATTTTCAAAAAAAAATGTTTTATTTATTTGTGGGCGTGTCAGTGGGCGGATTTTGAAAATATTTATACATGAGCTTAAAGGGCCCCTAGAGAGTATATATTATCAAATTTTGGTTTTTCAATAAAATTGTTTTATTTTTTTGTGGGCGTGGCAGTGGGCGGATTTTGAAAATTTTATATCCCGAGCAGTTTTAGGAGTCATAGATCATATATAAAAAATTTCAGCTTCCTAGCTCAAAATTCGATTTTTTCCAAAATTTTGTTTTTTGAGTTTGTGGGCGTGTCTGTGGGCGGATTTCAAAAATTCGTAAACTTGATTATTTCGGGACCTTAGAGAGTATATGGTTAAAATTTCAGCTCTCTAGGTCCAGTTTAAAGGCCTAATTTTTGCCGACGGACGGACGGACGGACGGACGGACATGGCTAGATCGACATTACTATCGATGCTGATCATAAATATAGTAACTTTTAGGGGTCTACGGGCAATATTAAGGTATGTTACAAACTATGCGTCAAAATTAATATACCCCTAGAATAGGGTATAAAAACAATCAATTCGTATTTCAAGAATTATGCGCCAAGATGACGAAACTTCTTCAGACCTTTTAACAATTTGCAATATGTTTGCTAAGCACTTCCGATCGGTCTACACTTCCTCCGGATCTTCTTCTTTTAGCGATAGTTCACTGTCAAATAATTCATTAAATCTTGGCATATTCGAATTTTCGTCTTCTGAAGACTGATACAAATCCTGGTGTTGATGGAATTCCGCCAATTATTCTTCGTAACTGTTCTTACGTGTTTGCTGTATCTCTCTGTCAGACATGATATCTCAAATTATCGCCCAATCTGCAAAATTCCAACTATACCCAAGCTCTTCGAAAAATTAGTGTCTGATAAACTTGCACCTATCCTCAAGAATTACATCTCTCCATTTCGGGATGGTTTTGTGGCTGGTAGATCAACTTCAACTAATCACGTAAATCACGCCATCTTACTGCAGAAACTGGCAAGATTCGGATTTCATTCCAATCTGTTGAAGTGGGTTAGCTCATATCTTACGGAGCGTGTTCAGTTTGTATGCTTAAACGACATTCGGTCAACACCGGTTCAAGTTACTTCAGGTGTACCTCAAGGTAGTCATCTTGGCCCTTACTCTTCCTGTTATTTATTAACGATATTCCGGAAATGTTTCAGAACTCTCAATGTTTGATGTTTGCCGATGATTTGAAAATTTTTCGTCAAATAACATCGGTGTTAGATTGTAGACTTTTACAAGATGATCTTGATAGACTCTCGAATTGGTGCCATAACAATGACCTGCACTTAAATGTATCTAAATGTCAAAGCTTACTTTTTGTCGTAATCTGTCCCCAATTCCTGTCTCGTATATGATTGGTGATGTTCCGTTGTCCATTATACGATCAAAAAAAATCTTGGGATTATTTTTGATCAGAAACTGCATTTTATTGAACGTATTGAGTTTCTAGCTGCTAAAGCCAACTTAATGCTACTATTTATATTGAGAAATTCGAAGGAATTTCAGGATCCTTATAGTCTCAAATACCTCTTTTTTGCATTTGTTAGATCTCACCTCGAGTACTGCAGCATTGTCTGGAATCCATTTTATGAAGTTCATTCCATCAGAATTGAGAGGATCCAAAAGTGTTTGACTAGAGTTGCAGTTAGACGGCTTCGTTAGAATATTGAAATGCCTTCCTATGATACTAGGTGTAAACTACTGGGAATTTTACCTCTATCGACTCGGAGGAAATACTTATCTATAATGTTTGTGAGGGATTTAATTACCTGTCATATCGATTGCCCCTTTCTGTTATCACAAATTGGTTTTTATGCTCCGTCGAGAGCACTCAGATATCGTCATGTATTTTATGTACCCTTCTATAGGGCTAACTATGGTTATAATGAACCTACATCTAGATGTCTACGATAGGCTAATAATTACTGTGATTTATTAGAATTTCATCTTAGTAGGTATTTATTTAAAAACTGTTTAATATTAGCATTAAGCAACTCTGGTGGTAGCTGATGGGTATTTGTTTTTGTATTATGTAATCTAAAGAGAACAGTGAATGTTTACTCATTTGATGAAAATAAATAAATAAATAAATTGCCAACTGGTCTGCCCTACTCACTGACTTAGAGTCACCCCTCAAGGAACAAGGGTCACGGTATGCTTCCACAATTTAACTATCAATAGCCAAACAAACTCACCGAGAAAACGTCAAAGATTTGGGCGATCGAATAACTCACCTATTGTTCACTCTAGACACCGCACAGTAACATTAGGAAACCATCAGCGAAGCAGCCATTCGAGAATGTTTAGAACACGAGAACAAAAACCTGGCTGTACGAACCTTCGAGGATGGACTCAAAAATCCTACTCTGAAAATAACTGAGGAGAACCGTAGGTTATGCGATAGAGCAATTTATGCGGTTTTAACCTTGGGAAAACCCGAATAATCCTAGTACCCACAATTCTAGACCTACATGTCAAATATGTACATAAAAAGGTAGCCATATGGCACCTGTTACAGGAAACGTCATCCTACACCAAGCCCCCTAATCTGCCGGACATGTAACAAGATGGGACATACTTCCGCAACTTGTTATAATAATACCACTATACACAACTTTGTTCCTCAAAACATCAAATGGGAAGTTCAGTATTTAAGGTACGAATACTGTAATAAGCCTACCCCTTCTCAGAATGAATGTAGGACGCGTTAAGCACACATAAGAGTACCTCCGCAAAACACAACACACCATCTCGTTCAGGAAAATTCTACACAAAACAACTCAAACGGCAGAACACAAAATAGCTATTCACGCAATACACGCCACAATGTAAGGAGCCACGTCATGAGAGAACGCAATAAATAAAACTCTTCACGTAGAAATGATTTGGGAAGCGAGTTGACTCGGGAAGAGAGATTCGACAATCCATCCCGAGTACAAGTACTTGCCGAAGTCCACAGAACTGGAGTCTTAATTTAAATATATTCGTATCATTCTCTCCTGAAAAATTGTTAAGTTTCTTGATTGACACATGTGCGATATCAGCCTAGTAAAATCTATCTTTCTCAAACACCCATTTCAGGTTGTACCAAACCATTTAAACTTGGCATATGATGGCATAATCGCTAACCATTTCGTAACCAAATTTCACTGTCACATTAATTAGGAAAATAGACAAATGGAAATCAAAACTGAAGGCGCAAATGAAACAAGTGACTAAGTCACAAGCGATAGCAATAAAGACACCAAACGTTCAATGACAGCTGTCCATACAACTTCCAATCACGAACCAGTGTCATATACAAACATTTGGGAAACGTTGTTAAAACTAAATCAGAACCCAACACAAAATCCGGTTGTCTACGGGCCGGATCAAATGGTTCAACAAGCCACCAACCTGAAAAACTACCATATTATCTCTAAACCGCCATCGCGATCGCGATCACAATCGCAAAGAATAAAGCTCCAGCGATAGTCAAGAAATCTGAGCAAAGAAATAAAGCCTCAGAAATAATCAATAAGCCTGAGCAAAGAAATATAGCCTCAGCAATTGTCAATAATAAAATATTAACTATCAAAGCATGAAGCTAGCAGATAATTGAAATCCCCTTGACCGATAAGTCCTATAAACCCAAGTTTGGGGAAATTGTAATATCTACACAAGAAACAAATCAACTCTACTATTTTTCTCTGCAATACGACAGTAAGACCAGAAAATAACAAAATCAAGTTTGTCAAGATAAAGATTACAGTAGCCGTAAGTCAAGAGAAAATTAACATTGAATGGAGGCAGCTGAATGACTTATGCGAATATAATGACTTATTTTATATCGAAGGCGATCATGGAACACATACGGAATCCATAAGACATAAATTAACAGAAGAAAACAAACTCCTATTATTTACTAAGCCATATATCGTCTCCCTGAGAGTCAGAAAAACGAAATTCATAAACAGGCCAACGACATCTTGCAGGATGGTGTAATACAGCCTAGTTTTATTCCTTGGAACTCGCATCTGTTATTAGTACCGAAAAAGCCGGGAAAAGTTTTTACCAAACGTTGGAGGGTAGTAGTCGACTTTAGAAAGCTAAACGAGCTAACTGTTGCAGACGCTTACCCCATTCCTAACATAACGGACATTTTGGACCTCCGGACCTTGCCAAAGTCGTTCACCAAACACTAATGGACGAGAAGGATAAACACAAAACAGCGTTTAGCACACTATTTGAGCATTCTAAATATAATCGTATGCTTTTCAGTCTCAAAAATTCACCAGCCACATTTCAACGAATAATGACAAACATTCTGATGGGATTACAAGGTAAAGAATGTTTTGTTTACATAGACGATATTGTCTTCTAGACGGTCACAACAAAAATCTTAATACAGTTCTTAATCTTCTCCTTGATCACAATCCGAAACTACAACCTGACAAATTTTATTAGAAAGGAAATAACATACCTAAGAGACATCATTTTGGAACATGGAATAAGCCTGATCCTGAGAAAATTAAAGCCATAAAAACTTGTCCATTACCCAGGAAAATCAAAGAAAATCAAAGTCCTTTCTCGGGTTTGAGGGCTATTACCGAAATTTCATTCCTTACTTTGCAGAATTGTCGAAACCTTAAACACAATTACTAAGAAAATATAACGATTTCATATGGGATACTTTCTGCGATGAGTTCAGAATCTTGGAGGAAAAAACACCACAGGAGCTACTGGCTATCGTTTTTGCGATACGATAACTTCTACCATAATATTTATGGAATGAAATTCACTACTGTTACTGACTACAGCTCAATACAATGGATTTTTGGACAATAAGATCATACGTCTAGGCTGATGCGTTAGAGAATACTAATGGAAGAATATGAATATACAATTGTCCACAAAAAGGGTAGCTATTACACCAATGCAGACGAGCTTAGCCGAGTACAAAACAATAAAGATAACACAACATCTAGTAGCAACTAGAAACTCGAGAATATGATATAACGCAGCAATTCAATATAAACTCCCCAGATGACATTGAAATTCTCTATAGCTTTAACTTATACGAGAAAAACGGTTTCATTTATGACTCGAGACAGATGGACACTAAAATTATAACACTACCCCTGAAGGAATCAATAGAAGAAGAAATCCTTAAGAAAAGGTTACCTAATTTTATTAAACCACACCTAGGAAAAACTTATTATTTCCAATCAGATAACAATACAAATCTTGTTTTTACAACTCTACCCATACCATTTAGAAGTCCAAGAGAGCAACGAATCTCAGAATCTTTCCTGAACGATATTGAATTAAAACATGCGGACTATAAGTCCGCAACCAACAACGAATGCAAAAGAATCTTTGAGAAAATTCTTAAAAAGACCTTGCAAATGCAAGACATCGTTATATATCTCCTTATCGACGAAAGACTCTTCCTGACTGACTTTAATGATTTCTCAAAGGTATTACACGAAAATCACGAGCCACCATTCGGTGGACATCAAGGTGTCACTAGAACAGTCAAACGAAAAGATACTACTGCTGGCCTACAATTACAAAAGATACTACTGAATACATTTGTAAATGTGAATCATGCCAAAAAAAATTATCCAGAAATAATAAAATCCATATATAATTTACTACTACAAGTAAAGCATCATTTCAGCGTATAGCCTTGGATATACAAGAGCCACTTCTTTATAGTCATGACAGCAATAAATACATCCTAACCTTTCACGATGACCTGACTAAGTTCTATGAGGCCATACCGATACCGAACGCAGAAGCTTCAACCACAGCTCGAATGCTAGTCGAACGCTTGTTATGCCGGTTTGGAATCCCAGACTCGATCCTCACGGACCAAGGAACAAACTTTCTAAGCAATCTATTTAAAGAAGTTTTTAAAACTCTCAAAACTAAGAAAAACTACAAACAACCCCCTACCATCCTCAAACTAATGGCGCTTTAGAATGTAGCCATAGAACACTTGCAGAATATTTAAGACATTATGTTAACTAAGATCCTTTTACTTGGGATACATGGTTACCATATGCCGTGTTCATTTACAATACTACGCCTCATAGTAGCACGACATACAAACCTTACGAGCTACTTTACGGTTATCTTGCACGGATCCCCAAAGGTCCATTGTGATACCACACGGTTCTATCTTCTTCCTACTCGTTGAACCAGTTGGAGCTTTTGATAAAGCTTCACAGACTTTTGATGTCGATGTTTATGAGATCGTTGAGATCATTGTAAAAGAAAGATTCTAAATGAAGTTTTCGTCTTTGATAGAGAGCAGGGCATGTGAAGAGAAGGTGGAGAATAGTCTCCTCCTCCTCCTCGTCCATTCAGCTTCTGCAGAAGAATTTGTATAGACGCCAAGCCTTGTTGCAAGCGTTGTCCGGTGATTACACCAATTGTCGCACCAATCTGTTCAGAGATGTCAAACACTTAGAGCGGTTCAGATCCAGCTTTGGCCAAATCTGTTTTGTCGCTAGACAAGTGTTGCCACTTGTCCACCTAAAGTAAGGTCTCTCAATGGCCTCCCTCATAAACATGAGTTTGCACGTAGCAATTGGGATGCCTAAGGGACCTTTATCAGGTAGAAGTGTCAGTATGGTTCCTTTTCTGGCGAGTTCATCCGCCCTACAATTCCCTGGAATATCTGTAGGTCCTGGCACCCAGCATAGGTAAATGTTAAATTGCTCCGTCATCTCCACGAGAGTTGATCGGCAGTCAGGGACTACGATGGAGACAGAATCCAGAGCTTTTAGCGCAGCTAGGCTATCTGAGAAGATCCGGATGTCCATAGCGGATATCACGTTTATCTGCATCCACCATAGGACTTCTTTAATCGCCACTAGTAAATACAACAAGTATAGCTATTCACGGCGAAATAATTATATACGAATCAAATTACCGTTACCTCTCACTGAAAACTTCCAAATATACAAGAGTATCCCTTCACCAACCACACATAAAAATGACTTCGTATTCATAAAACCGACTTTAAACTACATCCTACTGGAATTTAAAAAGGAACAATACTGCACCCTTAACTTAGCAAATTTGTATGCGCCTTACACACACCTTATTCAATGCAAACACAGAAAATACAGAATGTACAATCCAATTGCTAACAAGAATTAAAATTTTTCCTAGCTCGTGTAACATAAAACAATCTAACCATTCAACAGTATGGATACAATTGTCACAACAAAACATATGGCTAATTTCGTCCTTTGAAAATTACTTTATAGAGAAAATCTGTGGCGAAACATTACAACTCTCCCCCTCCATGACACTGCAATAACTGAATAATATTATAAAGAGTAGAAATCATTCACCCATCTAGCGAACGAGCCACAACAACCTGCGAATCTTTTATTATCCCATTGAATGTCTCAACATTTTTAACACATAATACCTCAGAAGCTTTTCAAACTTCTCTAACATCCCAGCAGTCATACAATTTTCTAGCCATGACGAAATAGAATCGATATCCCAACAACTAAACGAGATAAAAACAATCGAAGCGAACCACTAATACTAAGTTACACAATAATAACAATCATTCTCATATTAACATTTTACAAAAGATATCGAATTTATAAAGTCCGGAAAATCCAAGAAAAGACAAACAAGACCCGAAATAAAATAGACACTACACATCAACAGCCGGATACAAACTTCCGTTATACTTGTACACCCAAGAAAAGAAAACCAGGGTTTGTAAAATATCGCTCGCGAACGATAAAATAAGGATCTTTATCGTTCTTTATCGATCTTCTCACGAACCATAAAAAAAAAGTTCGCGAATGATAAAATGTTCGATCTTTAAATATTTATAGTTCTCTCACGAACGAACTGTATCCTTTTTTTTCTGTATCTCTCGTTCGTGAGAGATCGGAAAAAAGAAATTCTGGTAGAATATGGTTCGCTCGCGATTGAGGATCCGTAAAGATCCATAAAACAAATCATTATCGATTCTCGATTTATATTTTCAATAGTTATTATTTTGGTTGAAATGGGGAAAATAAAGACATTAGAGTTATATTTATGTTTCCTCTAATGAAGAAGCTGACGAATCAACTTGCTTACTTTGTAAGAACAAATTCGGCATTGGAAAACATTGAGCAGCAAAGAGGTTCTTCTAGGCAAACTAGCACAAGTAGTGCTGGCAGTGCCATTAACTCAATTTTCTGTTGAACGGGATTTTAGCGCTCTACCAGTTTTTTTTTTGGCAACAAACAGAAACAAATTATCCAAAGCAGCAATAAATGATATTTTGTTAGTTAAACTGAATGCAAATTTATTCCAAAATCTTAATATTTAATAAAAATACTTTACACTTATGTTCTCTCAATAGTAAAATATGTAATATAATTTTCATGTAAAATTACTTTTTTTTTCCTTATGACAACCATTCGCGAACGGATCTCCAATAGTTCGCACGTGATAAATTCGCGAACGAACTATATTTTACAGATCGCAACAGATTTGATTCGATCGCGAAAACGAATCTTATTTTTAAACGAACCAAAAAATAAGGTTAGCGATCGAATCAGAAATCAAATTCCTTTGCGAACTTTTCATGAGAGAACGAAACATATTTTATCGTTCTGCGAACCTTGAAGAAAACTCAAAGAATCTGTTTAATTATGTTGAGACTTCGAAGCAGAGTATATCCATAATGAGTAGGGACACTCTCTCTATATATGCATTTCCTACTACTACAAAGAAAAATGCAGAAAAAATCCTACAATATGTGGCAGCATGTCAAAAGGATGTGTGTAACCCTTATGGAACCATCGCTGTGGAAAAAAGGGTACACAATATATTTTGCCTGTACCACTGTACATGCGGCGTGCTTCGTAAGACGAATGATTGTGGGTTTTTTCATAATCAGCCCTATCGCCAAAGAAATTTCCCTGGAGTTGTTCCCATTTTGGGAAAATTGGTATCGTGAATCATGTTCGAAATGAGAACTTATTGTAAGTGTATTGGGATGTGGTCTATGACTTAAAGAGGAATTGAGCGCTGTGGACGTTTTGTCCCTTTCAGAACATTAGCGGATATTGGAGAACGGTGTGTATCAGCAATGAACTCAAGATTATTATTTCTTCTTCAAATCACGATTTGTCGCGTCGCTGTACGGTCGCCAACCATGATTCTAGAAAAGTCGTCAACAACAGGTGCATGAAATCCACGCATGTGCTCTACAGGTCTACAGCTGGTGTTTTATCAGGATTGATGACAATAGCGCGATTGCCAGTTTGTAATTTGTAAACATTTTTGTTTGAAAGCAAATAAGTTGAAAAGTTTTCTAAACAAACACATTAGACATCTAAATACGAGGGCGGGTCAATAAGTCCGTGACTTTTGGAATAAAACACAGATTTTTTGATAAAATTTTTTTTTTATTTTTCAACGTAGTCTCCCTTGAGCTCTATAAACTTTGTCCAACGCTTCTCCAATTTTTTTATCCCTTCAAAAAAAAATGATTTGTCGAGGTGCTCAAAATAGGCCTTTATTTGCGAGATGACTTCATCATTGGAGTCAAATCTTTTTCCACCAAGCCATTTCTTCAGGTTTGGGAACAAGAAGTAGTCGCTTGGAGCCAAATCTGGAGAATAGGGTGGATGAGGGAGCAATTCATAGCCCAATTCATGGTTTTTTGCCATGGCAACTGCACATGTGTGCACCCTTGCATTGTCTTGGTGGAAAAGAACTTTTTTCTTGGCCAAATGAGGTCGGTTTTTTTTCAAATCGTCATTGAATCGGTCCAATAAGTTGGCATAATATTCCCCATTGATTGTTCTTCCCTTTTGAAGGTAATCAATGTGGATTATCCCGCGTGCATCCCAAAAAACAGTCGCCATAACTTTATTGGCTGACAAACCCACCTTGGCCTTCTTTGGCGCCGATTCACCCTTAGAAACCCACTGTTTTGACTGTTGTTTGGTCTCTGGTGTGTTGTGATGGATCCATGTTTCGTCCACGGTTACAAAACGGCGCAAAAACTCCTCCATATTGCGATTAAACAACGCCAAACCTTCCTGTGAAGTTGTTACACGATTGCGTTTGTGGTCGACTGTGAGCAAACGCGGCACCCATCTTGCGGAAAGCTTTCTCATGCCCAAGTGATCATTCAAAATTGAAACCACTGAGCCATGCGGGATCCCTACGGCTTCCACAATCTCTCGCACTTTCAATCTTCGGTCGGCCAACACCATATCGTGAATTTTTTCGATTGTTTCGGGTGTAGAGACCTCAACTGGGCGTCCAAGACGTTCGGCATCTTCAGTGCTTGTACGGCCACAACGAAATTCAGTAAACCACTTTTTTACCATTGAAATCGATGGTGCAGAGTCCCCATAGTATTTTTCAAGCTTAGCCTTGGTCTCGGTAATGGTTTTTTTTTCGCAAGAAATAATGCTTAATAAGCACACGAAATTCACTTTTTTCCATTTTCTCCTCAAATTAGTGAGTAGTCTGATAAAAATAGCTGTCAAACACAAACTAACTGACGCAGCAAGGTTAAATTTTGGCAGGAGTCAACTGACAGATGCCTGTTGACAGGAGCAGTGTTGCCGTTTCAGTAAAGAGGTCAGAAATTCAAAAAGTCACGGACTTATTGACCCGCCCTCGTATATACTCTCTAGGGGCCCTTTATGCTCATGTGTTAATTTTTTTTAAATCCGCCTACTGACACGCCCACAATTAAATAAAACAATTTTATTGAAACACCCAAGTTTGAGCTAGGGAGCATTTTTTTTTATAAAATCCTTTAAATGTTATATAACAAAATATGTAGAGCGTTCTTAACAATTCAACCATACTCAGACTTTTGTCACGCCCACTTATGAGGGATAGGAATAAGAATAGGGTATCCAGCGGACTGTAGCCCGTCCCTATGTTTTTTTTATATATTTGAGTTGATTTAATGAAAGGTAAATTGCGGTTTACGATTTATTTATGACGTATTAAACTACTTGCTGAATCTCGTTCAAACCAATTTTCGTTGGAAGTTTGCATGGTAATGTACATCATATATTTTTTTTTAGTTTTATCATTCCCTTATTTTAGAAGTTAGAGGGGGACCAACATTTTACCATTTTGGAAGTGTCTCTCGCGCATACTATTCAGTTTAGAAAAAAATGATATTAAAAACCTCGATATCATTTTTGAAGACCTATCCATAGATACCCCACACTTATGGGTTTGATGAAAAAAAAAAATTGAGTTTCAGTTGTAAGTATGGGGAACCCCCAAAATTTATTGTTTTTTTCTATTTTTATGTGAAAATCTTAATGCGCTTCACAGAATACATCTACTTACCAAGTTTCAAAAGTATAGCTCTTATAGTTTCGGAGAATAGTGGCTGTGACATTCCCGGACAGACAGACATGACGAATCTATAAGGGTTCCGTTTTTCGCCATTTGGCTACGGAACCCTAAAAATGATTTGACTCTTTATTTGCTAGTTTTTATAGTGGTTGGATTTGCAATAAGGTTGGGTAGGCGGTGCTTACGTTTTCTCATAATGTATTTTCAAAGGCGACTTGGTTTGAATTCTTATCAGTGCAGTCGTGCGAAACAAGTAAAGAAAACACAATACAGGATGACGCGTTTTAGTGCTCAGAGCAAACAAATAAGAGTGTACGTGTTTTTTAAAAGATAAAGTTGAACTGTTTTTTAATTTAAAAATATTGTGAGAACAAATGGGAAAACATACTTTTAAGTGTTTGGCCTGCGGTCGAGAGGAAAAACCAAATGTTGATGTAAAATATTTTTATGTAAGGATAATTCTGCAAGGTAAGGAAAATTAAATATTTGGAATGTATTTTACGGAGAAAAGAAAAATTAGCTTAAACGAAAATTAAGTAAAACATGCAGTGAATTTCACTTTTGTTTTGCCAGAGCATGTCTAAAAATATGTACGTCTTATTGTTTTTAAATTATAATTTTTTTTATCGATTACACAATGCTTTGCTCGCACTTTAACCAACCTATAAAGCCGGATAACTTTTGCAATAAGAACAAATTTTTTAATAACTTTCTCATTTTTAATGTTTGCAGTTTTATTCAAACAGTAAATAAAAAAAAATATTCAAATTCCAACAAGTAACTGGTAAAATCACAAAAAACTAAGTGGCACAATTATTTACACATCCATCGAACACAGGCAAAATTATATACACAAGTGCAAATAACTGCATTGGGAAAGTAACGGTTCTTAATTTCTTTAGTTATATGATATTTTGCGTAGTGTCCAAATATAGCGATCAGTTTTGCTAGGTCTACACTAGAGAAAAGTTGTACGAGATGGCAATAAGTATTGAGCTATCCCTGGAATAAAGAGCGGTCATTATTGCAGAATTCCGGGGGTATGTTTCGGCAGTGGAACTCTTTAAAAAATATGGTTGCAGCCGAAAACCAATTTATAATATAAATTCTAAGTTTAACGAATGTGAAAGTGTAAAAAAATAAAATTGGTAGAGGCAGACAAAAATAACATCAAAAAGGGAAAATGCTAAAATTGTTCGCTCTTTAAAAAGTAACCCACGTGAAAGTGTTAAAAGTGTTACTCATGGACATAAACAAAGATATATATTATAATAAAATTATAAGTGAGAGAACATTGCGACGAAAATTAAAAGAAAACGGAATAAATACCCATGTTATCCATAGAAGCCGCATCTAACACCCAAAAACAAGCAAGTTAGGATACAATTTGCAGCGGACCATAACAACAAATCTCCAGAGTTTTGGAGAAGCATTCTTTGGATGGATAAAATACGAGTAGCTTGTTTCCTTCTAACACCCAAAAACAAGCAAGTTAGGATACAATTTGCAGGGGACAACAACAACAAACCACCAGAGATTTGGAGAAGCATTCTTTGGACGGATGAAATAGCTTGTTTTCTTGGACGGTACCTACTATGAGCTTAAGTTTTATTATTTCAACCCGATAATGAAGGCAAAACAACCCGTCACTTAACCCACACGACATTCCATAGGAGGCAAGATAATGATATGGGGCTGCATTTCAAATAGTGGAGTGGGTCCGCTTGTAAGCTGCTCCGATAACATGAAACAGAAACAATTTTCTTAAAATTTTAAATGATGTTGCACTGGTTGATGGTTCTATATATATCGTTAACGATTTTATCCTTCAACATGACAATGCGCCGATGCACACAGCCTGGAACTTTAAAAAGTATTTGGCAGAAGTGGGTCAAGAAGTTTTAAAATGGCCCCCGCAAAGTCCTGACCTTAATGTTATAGAAAATCTTTGGCACATAGTAAAATCTAAAATTCCTTAAAAAAATTGTCAGAACTGCAGATCTAACTTAGAAGGACTTTATAACGGCTTGGAGTAGCATTCCAGTAGAGCCACTTTAAGGCTTAATAGACTCAATGCCCAGACGCCTTGCAGAAGTTATTGAGGCAATGGGAGGAAACACAACCTATTAAAGTAATGTTACTTTAAATAACCGTTAACTTCAAACTTAATAATATCTTCTTTTTCGCTTCCAAATGTAGTGAAAACGAAAAAAACTGGGTTTGTGTAAATAATTATGCCTGTGTTCGATGGATGTGTAAATAATTGTGCCATTTAGTTTTGTATGATTTTAACAGTTAGGTACTTGTTGGAATTTGATTAATTTTTTTTATTAACTTTTCGAATAAAACTGCAAACATTAAAAATGAGAAAAGTTAATAAACAATTTGGTTTAATTTCAAAAGTTCTAAAGCTTTATTTTTTTTTTTAATTTTGCCAGTGACTGTACTTTATTGCACCTTCTTATTATTTCCTTGCAGTGGGCCAAAAATAAAGCACTTCATTTAGCAGGGTACCCTAACGTTCAACAAACGTCAACGTATGTTAAGCTCATCTATAAAGCGTACCTCAGTGGTGTACAATCAATAGCGTGGAATTTAATACTTCCAAAAGGTAATGCTTGTTCTGTCATTAAAGATATCAAAAAAACAATTTATCGAAAAAATTGAATATTGAGCTAGAAATCTGAAATTTTTAGTATATGGTCACAGTTTGAGCAAGGAAGCGGAAATTTATAACATATACTCTCTAGGAGTAAATTATGCTCATATTAAAAGATTTTCACTAAAACTTAAAATATACAATCTCTGAGGGCCCTTAATGCTCGTGTGTAAAGCTTTTTAAAATCCGTTTACTGCCACGCCCAGAATTTAAAAAAAAAAAACTGTTTATCGAAAAATCTCAGTTTGAGCTGGGAAGCTAAGATTTCGAATTATACCCTCTACGCACCCGAAATGCTCAGGTTTAATGATTTAAATCAGCCTACTGACACGGCCACTATTTTAAAATAAACCGTTTTATTCAAGAAACTGAAAGTCCAATTCCTTGCAAAGTATGTAGTTAAATCATTTTGTATTTGGTTTATAATTCCTTCATACAAAGTTTTCTGCCGTGCCAACTTTTAACAATATCCTTCCTAACAATTTACCTATACTCGCAGAGTTCAATATGTTGTATAATTATAATAAAATGCATCAAAACTTTAATGAGTCTTCGAATATCTGTGATGTTTTGGAGCAAGTGGAAGAGCTCTCGGCATCGGGTGCCACTCGTGCAATGGTTTGCCTTTACAGCCACTACTTGCACCGCGGAACAATTGATCAGCACTTTACTGAAGGTTAAAACTTGGCTTTGATCTACGATGGCTGATAGAAGGCTTGATGCTTTTTAATGATGTAAATTCATGAGGATCTTGCCATCAAAGACCAAAAAAATTGCACAATGCGATAATTAACCGCTTTGCTAGAGAACCAAGGCGGTTAAAATCGATTTCTTTCAATGAATTAATGCTTGAAATTTTTTTTATGTATAAGCTCAAGTTATCATTCGGCCCTATCATGGTTTATTGTGATGATATGCGATTTTTAAGTCAGTTTTTGTAGCCGAATGTCAATTTCTCTCCGATTGTCTCCGACAACTATACGTCGCGAAACATTTATAAACGTTCGGAAAAAGGATACTATGAACGTAAATTGAGTCTCTGACTGCATTTGCGTTGCGTTGAATATTGCTTTCCGAACAGATACCACGATTGGGCTGATTATTTTATATTTTATGATAAGAGGAGAAATAGGCAATTTTATCGTTCAAGTTTAGCGACTCATTTAATATATTGAAACTGTCCCGCAAGTGTACATGAAAATCTGTGGGACCCGACTGGACATCACCAGTGCCGTAAAAAGAAGATCAAATAATAATGAATAACGAGAGCATGGAACTTTCGAAATCGAAAAAAAAACATAGGCACGCGAAAAAACTCTATGATCATACAAATGCAACACCACCAACATTTAATTGGCCTTAGTTACGAAGTGATCACACATGACGACGCACAGATTTAAGAGACTCAAGAGACTGTGCGAATCACCTTTTTTTGATATATATATTTATACGTACCGCTGAATCGGCCTCAGTTACGAAGCGATCGGAAAAACCGACGAACCTAACAGGTAAAGTGGGAGGGTTATGAGTATGACCCATTAAATCATAATTATACGAGTAGGTTCGTCGTAAAGAAAGTTTTATTTTATGACCAAAATACGTAAGTATCGAATGATGAGAAAGAAACACAATCAAATTATTGTTATTTATTTTCTGGGACATAGGCTTATTTATTAAAATTTCTGTTAGATAATAGTGAAGATGAATAAAGGAATTTTTTAATACCCTTATAATGTAATAGCTACACAGCGCGGGCGTTTCGGAAATTAGGGTTAGAAAATATGGAAAGGGGCCGATGCACGTTGGTGTTGAATGTTTGTAGATTATAAAGTGTAGGATAAATGGATCGGGGAAGAGCATTCCACATTCATGTTGTACGGCTAAGGAAAGATTTCTTGTATTTCACTATACGTCCGAATACAGGCGTAAGGGTAAACTGATGCGCATTCCTTGCACAGCGGATATTGCGGTTGAAATGTTCTAGGTTTGAACACTTTTGATGGAAACAACGATAAAATAACAAGAGACAAGAGATGTTGCGACGATTGCTAAGAGAGTCACGCGATCTCGCGATGTTATGGTCACCAATAGGTTTTATCACGCGTTTTTGGATCTTGTCAAGTAGATCCAAATAAGATATTGGTGCACCAGACCATTGCAGGTGGCAATGGTGCGATGGTAGTGTATTCACTAAGTGATTGGCAGGTCGTGCGTTCGAATCCCGACCAGGGCCATGATTTTTATAAATTGAGTACACACAACAAAAACTGATCTCCCTAAAGCAATTTAGGTGCCACCTGTTGAGAAAAAAAATCCCATCGCACCAAACCTCTTTCCTATCCTTCTATTCTTTCAGTAAGTAGCACCCAAAAATAGGCAATGAATTGCTGGGAGCTACTTGCGCAACAAACTAAATGCTTGCGCTGTGGTTTTACCATTATAAGGGTACTGTGTCACTACAGAAAAAAGAAATCCCTTTAGTGCACGCAAATTATATAAAAAAAAAACAGATATGAGCATTGTACTCTAGTTTCGGGCGGATAAATGCCTTATAAATAGTAGCCTGATCGGAGGGGGGTGACATATTTCTTGCAGCATTCAATGAAGCCTAGTCATTTCGCAGCGTTCCTGACGATTGTATATGTGGTCATTTAAACGAAAGTTGAAATTAGTACACATACCGAGAATCGAAAGCCGATTGATTTCAACGACGCAAGTGTCATTCATGGACAATGGCATGCTTTTAAGGTTTTGCTTTAAGGACAGATGAAACCGTCCAAAACAACTTGAATTTCTGGTTCATTAAAGTAAGGTATCGTCGACTCCAAATGCACGCATTTTAGACAAGAGAGCTTGGTGCCAACCCATTGTATGTTCACTTAATTCACTTAATAAATAAAACGCATGTGTCCATTTCTTTAATTAGTATATTAAGAATAATTAAGCTTAGGAAGACACTACTTAATAGCGAACGAACTTCATTAGCCCACCAATATGCAGCCCCTTTCTTCGTAAACGAATACTTGGATGTACCATTCACTTTGAGCGAGATACAAAGGGTAATTATGAATTTGAAAAGGAACAAGGCCCCGGGAGAGGATCGCATACCATTTGAGTTCTATACAAATTGTACAACAGATTTTGCCACTGCTCTTACAGCTGAATTTAACCGAATATTTGAAACTGCAGATATCCCACAAAGCTTCAAGAAATCAATAATATATCCGTTACACAAAAAGGGTGATAATAATAACCCGAGCAACTACAGAGGCATATCATTCTTAAATACCTCAGCTAAAATATTTGGAACACTGCTGTTCAACAGGCTAACTCAATGGGTCTCAACTAATAAAATTCTACACGAATTTCAGGCCGGCTTTAGAGCGCAATACTCAACCGTGGATCAAGTCTTCACACTTGTTAATATAGCCGATATGTACAAGAGAAGAAAGAAGAAGCTATATGCCCTATTTGTTGACTTTAGTGCAGCTTTCGACTCCATAGCACGCGATGCACTATACTATAAACTCTACAGAATAGGCATTTCGAGCAAAATTATTAACACTTTGAAAGCCATGTATGAAAACAATATAGCAATGGTGTGGGATGGGAGCAGCACGTCTGAAGAGTTCGCGACAACCATGGGAGTTAAGCAAGGATGTATCCTAAGTACACTCTTGTTCATTTTGTTTATCAACGATATAAAAGACAATATTGGAGGCGGAGTCGAAATTTGCGGGGTAAATGTCCCCGCATTAATGTACGCAGATGATATTGTCTTCTTAGCAGAGACAGTAAATAGTATGCAGCTTATGATAAACAGACTAAAAAGCTACTGTACTACATGGAATCTGTCTGTTAACTTGAGCAAAACAAAGATCATGATATTCAGAAGTGACGGCGGGCGATACTCGAGGAATGAAGCTTGGATGTATGGAAGAGAGCGCATTGAAATAGTTAAATACTATAAGTATCTAGGAGTATTGATTGCATCTAACTTAAACATGAATAAACATCTTGAAACCAAACTAAAAGAATCTAAGCGCGCAATTTCTGCAGTTTGGGGAAAATGTATCAAAAATAAATACATCGAACACAATTCGAAACAAAAAATCATTCGTGCTACTGCAACAACTATAATGTTATATGGAGCTCAAATATGGGGATACAACTCATATACCGCGGTTGAAAAATTTCAACGCTATAGCATAAAAAGAGATTTTAGGTAACCAAGTAACACCCCCAATTATATGCTTTACTTAGAAACCGGGACAGCCCCTCTGTCTTTGGAGACACTCAAATCACATTTCAATTATGTTGTAAAAGTAATGGGAATGAAGCCAGAACGGTTACCAAAGGTAATTCTCTCCCACATAATTTCAACAAGAGGAGGCCTTGTCCAAGAATGGGAAAAAATATCACAAAACTGTGGGCTTAACCTAAATTTTTCACGCAGCGAAGATGCCGTATCCCTAAAACTTAAATTCGGTACTATGCTGGAAGAAACAGGTCATCACCTGTACGATTCATGTGCTAATGAAGCTCAGTCATCACAGTACAGAATTTTATACAGTAAATTGAGCTACAATCTGCAAGAAAAAACGTACTTTTTGAATTGTAATTCAACTGAAAAAATAAGCACTATATTTAAAATCAGAGGAGAATTATTAAGTCTGAACTACATACCACACCAACCAGAACTTCCAATCATCTGTAATCTATGTAATCTAAGGGAAAGAGAGGATGTACTTCACTTTCTCGCTAGATGTCCTATTCTAAGAGAATTTCGTGTGAAGTTTTTTGGATCACAAGTACTAGAGATGGAGGATACGTTAAGTTTTTTAAATGGAGACCGTGGTTTCGATGAACTATATAAGTATGCTGTGAACGCCCTACGTTACAGGCGACGCATATTGGAAGGCGATTTTTAGATAATAAACTTATAAAACGATTCAGTGATTATTATCTTTATTACGCTAAAAATATCAATTCGTTATGTTATTCTAAAAATTATCTATATTAGCTATGTAAGTATATCTATACAAAAAAAAAAAAGGAAATATTAATAATAAAAATGTCAATCTGGTGGACGGCCTTGGCCAAACCAATAGACTTAAGATAACAATAAAATGTATCTAAATATATTTTTTATGAAATAAAGTCAAATAAAACTAAATAAAACTAAACTAACTTAAGCTTAGGAATATTAATCGCTAACAACTCGGAACACTTATTCTAGGGAACTTCTACCTCTCTAACCGTGGTTGACCATTCACTGGCCTTTTCATATATCCCGCTAACATAACCAAGTATTGTGTATGGGTATACGTATTGTATGATGTATATAGGCGCATAATAATGAATTTAGCATACATCACACATCAAACATGTTTTAACGGATTCGTAATCAATACATAATTATTATAGGCGATAGGTACGTATTATATGCTAAGTTGTCAATTCATTTATTATATAACAATCTTCCCCCTTTTAAATAAATCACCGCTTATTTTGATTGAAATTTATTTTTGCATATTTTTTCTTAATTCTTTCAGATCTCCGAACTTCATTCATTTTAACATTAAATTTATACTTTGGATTTTCCGATGAATTATTTAAATTTGAAGAATACTGATTTCCTTGTTCTACGTCCGAGGAAATTTGCTGTGTTTCAATTTCATTTTTTAGATAATGGATTTACATATTGATCCATATTTTGCAATTCATATTTTTTTCATTTGATTGAAATGAACATAACGAACGCTATTATTAACTTTAATTAAGCATGTCAAAGGACTTAATACCTGTAAAAATTTTCCTGGAATCCAATTTACATTTTCATTTTTAAAATGGTTTCGATATAAAATATTTTGACCCTCTATAAATTTTGTATTTTGAATAGAATTAATTACTTTTTTCTTATTTGATATATTTTCTAACTTCTCTATTTTACGTTTTTTAACCTTTTCGGAATACAAAATTATCTTATTTTTCTTAAGTTTTTTATCTTTAATATTGTCTAGTAATATTTTAGGTTTAAAAGCAAAGATCAATTCCGCTGGTGTTTTGGAGCTATTACTTATAGGTGTGTTACGTTGGTTTAACAGAAATTTGGATATTGCCTCTTTAATGTCCATATTTTTACTTTCTAACAAAGATTTTTTTAAAAACTTCTTTACCGTTTGCACATTACGCTCAGCCAACCCATTGCTCTGAGGATGGCAAGGTGGTGACTTACTTAATTTTATGCCATTATTCTTGCAAAAATTTCTAGATCTAAACGACCCAAAAGGTGGCCCATTATCTGTCACCATTTCACCCGGAAGGCCAAAAGTTGTAAAAAAATTAGTTAATATGTGGATAACATTCTCAGCAGTATTGTTTGGAATTAGCACAATGCCGTAGTACTTGCTAAAAGCATCGACTACAATCAGAAATTGAAACTTTGAGAAATAAAAAAAAACTAGATGAATACGTTGAAATGGGTATTCGCAGCTATACCACCTTGAATCTACCTTTTCTTTAGACACATTCATTGTTGACTGACAGGTCTTACACTGTTTAATAAAGGTATCAATACATTTCTCAATATTTGGCCCCCAGACATAGGACCTTGCTAACGATTTAATTTTTACGATTCCAATATGGTTCATACTATGCAGCAGCTTAAGAACCTCGTCCTGTAACCTCCGCAGCAAGACTATTACGAACTCGGAAATAAGACCTAACCTGAGTCGACATATTGCTTGGCCATTGATTCTTTTTTATACTCGCATACACTTCAGACAAAATTTCGTCTCTTACCGTCTCCTTTTGAACCAGTTCTGTATCAACTACCATTGCTTTTGTGGAATCGACAGTTATTGAATTAATTAAACTGACTGCATCGACATTTGTTGACTCTTTAAGTGGCAACCGGGACAAAGCATCTGCGTTTTGCATTTGCGAGCTTTTACGGTATTCTTAACGAACTTGAAACAAATAATACTGGTTTTTTCAATTCCATTAACAACGTGTGATAACACTGCCCCCACACCGTACGGACTCGCGTCCGTCGCAATAATGATTGGCTTGTTTGGATCAAACATTTCCAGTATATTATGCTGTGTCAGAAGCATTTTAGGCATACAAATCCTTCAACTTTGTTGACAGATTGGGTTTAATAACCCCAAATAGGATTGCAGTTGCTGCAAATTTGTTGGAATTTTCCCGTTCGACAAAATATGACCAATGTATTGTACCCTTTTTTCCAAAACTTAATTGGACTTTATGTACATACTCTTTACCATCTCCAAAAATCTTGTCTTTCCAAAGGGGCATTAATTCTTTAAGCCATGTTCCCCCCAACAGCGGTGTGAAATTATGAATGCTATCTACCACTATCAGCTCCAATTGATATGATTTCCCTTGACACTCCACGCGGACATTGATCTTTCCTTGAACATTTAGTTTTTGACCTGTAAGTGTAATAAGAGTATTAACATCAGATCTCAAGGGTATATACGAAAACTTTGACTTATAGTCACTAAAACTTATTAATGAATGACAAGCTCCTGTGTCTAACTCCATCGGCAACCGCTGACTTTCCACGATTAGATTTTGCACGATATACTCCGACTCCCCCTGAGCGACTGACTTCACGACTTTTATCTTTTTGAATTTTGACTGGCTGCAGACTACTGATGTATTATGACCGATTCGATTGCAATTGTAACACTGCCAGTTTTTCGCTGGGCAGTTCTTGTACTCGTGCTGGCGACCACAACGCTGACATCTTCCCCACTTCGTACTGTTCCCCTTCGACTTTGACTGATCATAGCTATGCTTTTGGTGTGTGCTTTCCGATGTTGACTTGATAGACAACTGTGTCATAACCTTCGGATGTATAGCTCTCGATTCCTTGGTGGACATTTCCATTGTTAGCGCGATACTGCAACATTTTTCAAAATTCAATGATGAATCATTCAGCAAGGCCCGTTGAATTTCTTCATTTCGGATTCCTGTTATAAATCTATCCGTTAAAGCATCATCCAACGCAAACGCCTTATATTCTAGCGGTTTGACTTCCTTCATTTTATCACAGCACTTGATTTGCGCTCCGTTACTTGCTTCTTTTAGGTAATCACCAAAACCACATGTTTGAGCTACTTCTTTTAAGCGAATTATGAATTCTTGCACACTTTGCCCTTCCTCTTGCACTATTCTATTAAATTTATAGCGCTCTGCTCTGATGTTTAATCGTGGCGCAAAATACTTTTGGAGAGATTCAATTAACTCATATATGTGCACGTTGATGGACTTTTTGGTTGCACTAACGATTTTAATATTTTAAATGTGTTTTTTCCGATCAAATTTAGCAAAATAAGTGATTTTGTTTGTTCGGCTATGGAATTTATTTCAAAGTAAATACGAAGATATTCATTATAGGTTTCGAAATCATCTCCCGGTTCAAATTCCTCCATTCTTCCAAAGATCTGATTATTTGCCATATTTTTTAATCACTGCTATGTGCGCACTAGATTTTTCTCTGTTTTCCTCGTCGCCAATTTGTTATGTTCACTTAATTCACTTAGTAAATAAAACGCAAGTGTCCATTTCTTTAATTAGTATATTAATAATAATTAAGCTTAGGAATATTAATCGCTAACAACTCGGAACACTTATTCTAGGGAACTTCTACCTCTAACCGTGGTTGACCATTCACTGGCCTTTTCATATATCCCGCTAACATAACCAAGTATTGTCTATGGGTATACGTATTGTATGATGTATAATTGTATATAGGTACATAATAATGAATTTAGCTTACATCGTACATCAAACATGTTTTAACGGATTCGTAATCAATACATAATTATTATAGGCGATAGGTACGTATTATATGCTAAGTTGTCAATTCATTTATTATATAACACCCATGAACTGACGGTTTATCAGCGTTTCCATGACCTTGGAGAGAAGGGACGTTATTGTAATTGGTCGGTAGGAGGAGAGTGGTGAAGATTCGCCTTTTTTAGGCTTGCGCAATGGGTTTTCCAGTGAGGAAGAACACCTTTTCAGAAGGATAGGGGAAATACCAAAAAAAAAATTATTTGTTGATAAATTTTTGACTATTTTTAAGAAGACTTTTAAAAAAAACCATAAACATATTCGGAAAGTCGTACTAATTAATCTTAAAATTTAATTAACTACAATTGGCCTGGCTATAGAAAAAACATCAATTTTTATAAAGAAAAACAATAATTTAAAATAAAATGTATATACGTTTTCTTTAATCAAAGGCCCTGTTTACCCTTTGGGCAATAACTCCCTATCGCAAGACAGTACTTTAAAGTACTGCTCGAGGACCTTCCATTCACACTTTTTTAATCAAAGCTCCTTATGCCGTCAAGGGACTTTTATACTTATTGTATATAACATGTTTTTGCAAAATCGTAAAGACACACAGATTTTTACGACTACTGTGCGAATTAACAATTTTTTGAAATATATTTATACATACCAGGAATTCCGTAGTCACCGCTGAATCGTTTTGTGTCATAATTTACAAATTTATCAACATCTGGTGGTAAATGAAATACATCAGTTAAAACTTCAGGTTGTTGTTCATCTTCATTTGGGTCATCTTTTTTTGGTCTTTCCATGCATAGGACTTTTGGCAATATTTGTATAAAAAGCCGCTGCACCCATGGTGCCATTTTGTGCGTTACAGGTGATCTATGAAAAAAGGTATGTACACATCAATTTATTTAAAAAACAGAGTGTAGAAAATTACCTAAAATTAACGTTTAATACAGCAATGGTAACAACAACCGATAATGTGACCAACATCATTGTAAATAATAAATATTTTCCAAGCAACGGTACTGTCAATGAAGTCGGGGGTATAATTTCAGCGAGTAGTAAAAAAAATACAGTCAGCGATAGTAATATACTTATACACAATGAAATTTTTTCACCGGAATCACTTGGCAAATAAAATACAAGTACTGATAAAAACGATATACCCACGCATGGTATTATTAAATTAACCGTATAAAAAAGTGTTTTACGTCTTAATGTTAAATTAAATACAATATCCAAGTATGGTTCCTCGCAGCAACTATAAAACTTTTCATTTCGCACAGCCGGCACCCGCATTATGTCCCATTCAACGGATATATAATAATCTTGTAGATCAATCCCAACTTCAATGTTATCCGAATCAGCAGTCTGCTTTAGATGACGTAAATCGACCTTAAACGATAAAAGTGCAAACAGAATTATAGTAAAAGAAGTATTGTATTCTGTGTTTGACATACAGGATTTTTTTGTTGGTGATGAAATAAAGAAAAGAGGAAAGACTTTGAGTATTAATTGAATAATAGGTTTCTGTTAATCTCTTGTTTATTCGTCAGCAAACCAAATTAAATCAGCTGGTTTCTAAGAGGTAAACATAAGTCGAATGCAGTGGTCGCATGAATGAAAAATCATAAACAATTTAAATTTAAAAAAAAAATTAAGTGTGTAGATACGCCTAGATATATTTATAATGTATATACCAAAAGCAATATTTAAAAAAGCAAAAAACGAAATGAAACAAAGTATAAAGGGATTCATATTACAATTATAATCAGTTATAAACAATTATTACCATGTATCCATCATAAGTCCATGATCCAAATTTCATAAAACATGTTTGTTCATCAAATGGAAAATACTCAACATCAATTTCACAAAAGGACTTATAAATGGCGGGCGGTTTCCAGACAACTTTACCTGTATGATGTAAGATTGCCTTCGTCATTATTGTCACTTCATAATTCCCATCGGCGCTAAAAGTATACAAACAATGAATCAAAGTGGAATGCATCTTCACCGAAATAATGTACATAACAAAAAAATCATAGTAAATAACTAAAGTGGATTTTCGAGAAAGCTTGAGTCAATTCCGCTACTATCCATCAATTCGCATCGATATTTTAGCAAAAATGTTTTTACTCAAATGTAGTGATTGTTTATTTATTATATGAGATGACAAGCCAATTGCAAAAAAGAAAGGAAAGGTTAGGCCAACGACCGTTGTATTGGAAACATGGTACATTGTATATTGTACAATGTACCATCATTGCCATCAATGTACAGTTATGGTTATTTTAGAAACTTTCGCGCAAATGCCAACAAACAACTGTAGAAAGTTTCAACAGATCGGGTAAAAAATGGGCGAAGGAGTGTCACCTATTGTACGCTGCTGGTTTTCTGTCAGAAGCTTTCGCGCAAATGCAAACATACAACAGTATAAAGTTTCAACGCAATCAGATGAACGATTGGCAAACGTAAAGTCGATAGTAATTTCGATCGAGCCTTGTCCGTCCGTCTGCCGGCAAAAATTATGCATTTGAACACGAGGCAGAAAGCTGATATTTCAACCATATACTCTCTAGGGGCCCGAAACAATCAAGTTTAAGATTTTTTAAAATCCGCCCACTGACTCGCCCACAATCTCAAAAAAATAACTTAATCGAAAAAATTGAATTTTGAGCCAGGGAGCTGAAATTTTTTTATAATTTTCTTTAGGCCCATAAACTGCTCGGGAGTGACACGCCTACAAATAAAAAAAACAGTTGTTCGAAAGGTCAAAGTTTAAGCAAGGAAGCTGAAATTTATTATCTATATATATATATAGTCTTTAGGGGCTCTTAATGCATACATGTTAAATGATTTTAAAAATCCGCCTACCGACACGCCCACAATTTAAAAATATCGGCCAAGTGCGAGTCGGACTCGCCCATGAAGGGTTCCGCGCGAATTATAATTATTATTTACTTAGGCCACTAATACAGATTTATTATTAGAAAATGGAAATGGTTCACGGTTTACGCATAAGGTTTATGTTTATGAAATTAAATGTTTTTTTTTATATTTGAGTTGATTGAATGAAAGGTAAATTGCGGTTTACGATTGATGACGTATTAAAAAAAAACTACTTTCTAGATCTCGTTCAAACCAATTTTCGGTGGAAGTTTTTATGGTAATGTACATCATACATTTTTTTAGTTTTATCATACCCTTATTTTAGAAGTTAGAGGGGGGGGGGGGGGGCACACATTTTAACACTTTGGAAGTGTCTCTCGCGCAAACTATTCACTTTAGAAAAAAATGATATTACAAACCTCAATATCATTTCTGAAGACCTATCCATAGATACCCCACACGTATGGGTTTGATTAAATAATTTTTTTAAATTTTAAGTTCTAAGTATGGGGAACCCCCAAAATTTATTGTTTTTTTTTCTATTTTTGTGTGAAAATCTTAATGCGGTTCACAGAATACATCTACTTACCAAGATGTAACAGTATAGCTCTTATAGTTTCGGAGAAAAGTGGCTGTGACATTCCCGGACAGACAGACAGACAGACAGACAGACATGACGAATCTATAAGGGTTCCGTTTTTTGCCATTTGGCTACGGAACCCTAAAAAGGGTTATTCGAAAAATCTAACATTGAGCTGGGAAGCTGAAATTTGGAACATATACTCTCTGGGGCCCTAATGAAATGTAAATATTTTTGAAATCCGCCCACTGCCCACTTTAAAAAAAAAAAAGTTTTATTGAAGAAATTGTTGGGTCACATACTCTTAAGGCGTTGTAATAATAGTTCTCAATATCTTTATTGTCACAGCACTATTGTATCGTTTTTAATGCATTCCCATAATTGTACTAAAACTTAAATAAATAATTTGAATTTCGCGCCTTATCACCAATGTTCGCCATATTTTTTTTAGATTTGTAACTATGTATAACATAAATTACCCCAAGACCGAAGTATTGTAAAGAACATTGAATAAAATTGAAAATACTCGTTATCGTACAGTCATGTTTTTTTTTTGTAACTATGTATAACATAAATTACCCCAAGACCGAAGTATTGTAAAGAACATTGAATAAAATTGAAAATACTCGTTATCGTACAGTCATGTTGCAAAGTCTTTTAATTCGTTCGCTTTCGTTCGCTTTTTGCATAGTCGATTTTTTTTCAGCCGGTTTATTCGTTTCGCTATTTAACTAGAACTGTGATTTTTACCGATACAAAAGAAAATCGAATTTTCCACAGTTCTCGAGTAGAAAAACAATTCACTTACATAAAATTGTCTGCCACACCCACTTTTATGAGGCGATTTTTCAATAAAATACTTTAAATGTTATATAACAAAATATGAAGATCCTTCTGAACGATTCTCACATACTTACTTACTTTTTTCCACGCCCAATTAATGAGTTATAGGTGCAATTGTAGGGTTTTCCTCCACTGGTGGTGTCTTAATTGCTTAGGGAGATCTAGTTTTCTTTTTTCGACTAAAAGTCTTGGCCGGGATTTGAACGCACGACCTTTTAATCAGTAAGCGAATACACTACTACTGCACCGTTGCCACATACATTAATACTAATATAAATTTGTTCGCGCACGTATGTACGAACAAAAACACGCTCAAACATACATCTCCTTAAAACCATTTAAATAACTCATATTGTGAACCTTAAAATTTTAAAATATGTTGTAAATCACGATTTCCATTTTTGGACCAATTACAATAACTTACCCAGTATTGGGAAGTTAAAAATAATACACTCACACAGTATAAATGCATAAGCCAAATTCCGCGGCACAACAAAAAAAAATAATATAGGGGAAAGGTCGGAGCACTGAGACAGTCCGAACAGTGAGACATTCCATTTTGTTGTTCCATTTGCAGTTGCGCGTGTGCTTTCAGTGTGTAAGGACCTAAAAAAAGGGCAGAAGTATTTTTTTGTATGTTCCTAAATTTTGTGTAGCAACGTCAAATATTCAGGTAAGCGAACCATTTTTTTTTTTAGTTTTCTTGTTATTATATGTTCTTTAATTATACAAATAAAAATTTACGATAGCCTTGTCAGTTTTTTACGTAAATAATTTTTTCTTTGAAATGATGAAAATCGAACAGTGAGACAGATTCAAAGGACGAACAGTGAGGCATGTCTAACTGTTCGACCTTAATGATTTTTTATTTTTGTCATGTTTTAAGCAGTTTTTATTGATTTTTATAGCCACTGTCGGACAACTTGAGACATTTAATTATGTCTGATAAAAGGTTTAACTATGGGAAAACGCCTCCAGATGTCATGCAAAAGGCAGTGGAAATGGTCAAACAAGGCTGTTCTTTGCGAAAAACTGCAGCAAAAAATGGAGTGGCGTACCAAACGCTTGCGCGCTATGTAAAAAATATAATGATTCACCCCTGACCAGAATGAGTCCTAATTATGCCGTGAATGCTATTTTCACTGCCGAAGAAGAAGATACCCTTGCGACGTATATAAAAAAATGCTCACAAATGTTCTATGGATTGTCCTTAGACGACGTAAAACGTTTAGCATACCAGACAGCCATAAAAAATTCGAAAACAATTCCGCAATACTGGGTAGAACACAAGAGAGCTCCTAATGGTTGGTTAAAGCGTTTCCGCAAGCGAAATCCGTCGCTATTACTCCGGACACCAGAGGGTTATAGTTTGTCAAGAGCAACCTCATTCAACAGACACAATGTTGGTCTTTTTTATGATAACTTATTTGAAGTTCTTTCAAGATCTCCCAACCGCTTTTCGTCTGGAACCCGGATTTACAATCTTTGGTTACATTATGTTGCATAATAAGTGCAACCGGACAATACATTCCACCTGTTATGATTTTCCCGAGGGTTCACTTTAAAAGTCATATGTTGATTGGTGCACCTCTTGGTACACTTGGGTTAGCGAATCCATCTTGCTTCAGCAGGTATTGCAGCCACTTTGCTTGATGGCGGACGGACTGCACATTCAGCACTCAAGTTGCCGTTGATTATTCACACAAATCCAGATGCAGTGTGCAACATAAAAAAGCATTCCGGTATGGCTAAAATTTTGCAAAAATGCAAAATTATTAGATATCTGGGATGAATGCACTATGGCCCACAAGCATTCACTTGAAGCTCGCGATAGAATGATGAAAGATCTAAATAATAACACCAGGCTTTTCGGTGGTGCTATACTACTGCTGTCCGGTGATTGCCGGTCATGCCGGATGAAATTAACGCATGTATAAAACACTCATATCTATGGCGAAATGTCAGTATATTACGTCTTAACACAAATATACGTGTTCAACTGCAAAACGATCCATTGGCACTATCATTCTCCGAGCAATTGCTCAACATTGGAAATGGAACAATACCATTGCATGGAGACACACAATGCTTCAAATTGCCAGACAATTTTTGCAACATGGTAAATACAAAAGATGCTTTGATTGAAAGCATATTTCCAGATTTACAAGCTAATTATATTAACCATGCGTGGCTTCATGAAAGAGCTTTTTTAGCTGAAGAAAATATCGATGTTAACGCTTTTAACTTCAAAATACAACAGTCATTGCCCGGCAATGAGATATTGTTCAAATCGATCGACACTGTTACCGATCCTGACGAAGCAGTCAACTATCCTGTTTGTAGCATATTCATATCGAATCTATTTTCGCATGTTAAATCTACCACCTAAATGTTTAAACTAAACTGTCGATAAAGTTACCCGAAGTAAAAGCCGGACATGGTATATCGAACACAGCTTTTAGACCACATTACCATTTCAGTTCGATATCGAAATTATGTTCCATTCGTTCCGTTCGAGACGGAAAGCTATTTAAACCATCGCGAATCGTCTTGTCTTTCTTTATTACTTTTATCCCACACCACTTGGCTGAACGATCTTGTACAACGTGAGTAGCCAAGAGTTTTTTTTGTTAGGTTATTTGTTCAAAGATAATTAATAATTTTAGGCAGAAATTGCTCCTGAAAATTATAAATATAGAACAAGAAAAAAAAAGAAAGAAAACAAAAGTTTCTTCTTTGACTTTAATTGCGTGGGAATCCAGTAATCTGGCAATAAACGTGTTGGCTATGCAAAAACCACGTCAAAGCGGAGCGTAAAGACAATTTTTGTTCGCCCCTGGTAAGATTTAATGACATAATAAAATTCTGTTAAGCAATATTAATATCGAGTTGTCCTTTCTCTTAGGAATTTTGAACGAACTTAGCAGAGAGTGCCATAGAGCCCCGCTAAGGTCATCCTCCTTTTAAAATCCAGTTGTTCAGCAAGTGGTTCAAAAATATTAGCATCACGCTGGGACTTTGCAAGACCACATGATTAAAGCTCGCCACCGCACTTCAAAAGTGATTAAAACAGACTTTTATCATCACCCAAAGCCGTAACTAAAGAAATATAAATTAAACCCGGACTCAACCTAACTTATTATTCCGTTTATAATGAAATAATCATGCATGCATCCATCCAAATCAAATTCATCTTAATCCTAATACTCATTAAGTGATAAACTGCCATAGTGGCTTGTAAAATTAAGTAATTCTCCTCTTATGTTTGCATCTAAACGCCTAAACTAAAAATTACATAGAAATCGTATTTCAAAGCCTTAGAAAAAGTAGTATTGATGAAATTTTAACGAAAGTACCTACCTAATTCCTGAACCAACAGCGGAACTTTGTGCACAAATTTCGGCGCTTCAAATCAGCAGATCAAAACGTGAGTACATTGCTTTTAACTATTTTTCTTTGGCTGTTTTATTTGATACTCGTACATAGCTACTGTTGCTTATTATACATTTAGTTTATTAGATTCTTAGGTAAAATCTTCTTATAATTATCAATTTTCATAATTATTACCTTACTGCACACAACCATTATCATTAGACCTAATCCATTTATCCGATGTTAATTTTTCTATCATAATCTAATTTTGAAAGTTTTGTCAAAAAAATTTATTATTTATAACGTTGCATTTCAACTGCAGTTTTTCTATGCAGTTTATTTCACTTAAACAGTTTAATTGAGTAATAACTACACAATCAAACATTTTCTATACTTTTTTCTTTTGGTAACATGCATAAACATTATGTATGTATGTGTATAAATGAATTTGATTTCCCCTCCATTTTTTTTTATAATAAAAAGTTGTGAAACAGAAATACTACTTGAAGTTGTTTCCTTAGATACCTAATGTGAACATGGGTTCGAAAGGTCGTTGAAATAAGTCGCTGAGTGAAGTGTTCGGGATCCCGAGTTAGGGACTATTCCAACAGAGATCAAGGAAGGGATAGTCATGGTGCAATAGTTACTGCCTGTTGTAAAGGGGAGGGTTCCTCCTGATGTCAAAACACTCATGACAGTTTTAAGACAGTTCATATACCCCTTTTCATATTCACAATAATACTGACCTTCAGTCATAGTTTCATTTACTATTTTTATTTCTGGATCACTTCTCATATTTGGCACGATAAATTAAGTAAGCGTTAGGCTACAGCAGTAAGATCCCACCCCACCGACGAGTATACGCTGTGCAACCGCAAGCGTGCCAATACTGCTGCAAACAAGGAATTACCACCGATCCTTGACCCCTTTATGCTTACATGTTGAATTTTTGAATTTACTGGATTAACCAGAAATGTCACCACATAACTTGCGTTTGCGATATAAAATTGGCTCACCTATTTTGCTTCGGAATTTAAATGCACCTAAGCTATGCAACGGTACAAGATTAGTCACAAAAAAATATGGGCAATATTCTTGAAGGTACAATTTTGAACGGCAAATTTGAAGGTGAAGTTGTTCTCCTGCCACGAATCCGAATGATCCCTTCATAAGTCACAATGTCAAACAATGTCGATTTGTGGGTTGGATCTAGAAAATCCGGTCGTTTCACATACCCAATTATATTTGGCGTGTTCTCACGTTGGAAAACCGACAAGTTCATTTATTTATACTCCTCATTAAGATAAAATTAAACAAACATTATTGATTATAACAAATTGTTTTTACAAAAATTGATGTTATTTAAAAATGAAGAATAATGAAATTATTATATTATTTATCTTCCATTTTATACTTTGTTTAATATCCTAATCGCTTGAAATATCATGCAGGACAACGTCTGTCGGGTCCGCTAGTTTTATATAAATCTTTTTATAAACAGAAATGTGTCGAAAATAAGGAATTGATATACTAGTAAGACAGAAGGGGAGTTTTACGTAGAGGCCAAACTGTTCCGTTATAAGTACCATATTGTTTACATGGCTCGACATATGGCTAACAGGTTCATTTGGATCGCCCAGTGGTATGATGCTACTCAATAAGATTCATCGCGTAGACTATAAAATAATAAAACTATATTTGCATACTTACTTGTTATAAAGTACAATATCCGGAAGCCAAATGTGCTCCGATGGAACATGAAGTGTATCAACGCCACCATAGTCGTCAGGATTCCATTTAAGTTTATAATCATTCCATTCCTATTGAAGAGACAGCAAATTGTTATGGTATTTATTGTTCTTTTTTGTATACATAAAGACGTAGTTCCGTTTAATTTAATTTTCCATCGTGTGTTTGAACATCTTTTTTCCACATTTAAAATTATGACTGATTAAATTTGTGAAATTTAGTAGTATAAAGACAAAGTTTCGTTTAATTTAATTTTCTTTCGAGTGCCTAAAGATTTTTATATTTTTTCCCACATTTAATAATAGACTGAATGAATTTGTGAAATTTGGTATTCTACAGAATAGCAAGCAATACAATGTAGAAGCCTAAATCCGAAAGTTAATCTCAATCACAGATGAGTTATAAGAAATATATACTCTTAATTTGCCCCCAAACGAAAACAGCTGTAAAACGATAGTTTTCGTATTGGTTTTCGTATACAAATCAAAACAGAGGATCACGTACACATTCTCAGTAAGAGTGGGACTACTTTTGTGCGGGCGCCACCATCTTTTTTTAAGGTGAAGTTAGTAGCAATTTTTTATTGAAAGCTGGCAGAGTAATCTACCTCAAATAGGTACCAAAATCCATAGCAGATGAAATAAATGTTTTTTTTTTTTGTTCCCAACGTGAATGGCATTCTATCTATATCAGGACATATTTTGAATTATGGCCTTATGTCACATGGCCTTATGTAACAGCACCATATTTACAAATAGAGATTTCGAGAGTTGATAAGGCATCGCCCATATGCGGATTTCAGGCGATGGGGTATTTGAAAGACGACTATCTCTTATATAGCTCACCTAGTGACTTCAGAAGTTTTAATTCCAGGTTTAATACGGAGCGACTAACAACGATTCGCTCAGTTCATGTTAACTTAAAAACATGAAAACATTGAAAAACATGGTTAATTATCGCTTAACGACCTTATATTTAAAATTAAAAAAGAAAATCTCGTTTGAATCATCCGAACAGGAAGGAATTTGCCTTGTCATTTTCTTCGGATTTCAGCCTCCCTGCATGATTGCATCTGTTTGTTTAAAAGTGGCTTAAAAGATTTCAGACTATACATTTTCCTGTTGAGCGAGGGTGTGTTAATGAAAAAGTGTAAAACGATACTCAAAAAGAACCCATAACTATTTTTTTTTTTTGAAATTGTTTGAAATTGAAATTGAAAAAAAGTTTAAAAAAGTTAAAAGAAAGACTAAAAGTCTTCTTAACTTAACAAAAAACGTAGGAGTTTCACAATCTGTTAAAATGTATTCTTTATCATCATCACTGTTTAAATTTATCATAAGTCGGCGGTTTTGTGATGCCTCAATGTCTTTTTTTTTGTTGTTGAAAAAATCCGATACGTTTTACCTTGTGAAACGAAAATATGTCGCAAAAAAGGAAACGTGTTAGAGCGAGGCAAGAAGTGTGTGTGAAGCAATGCTAACATGTATTGAAATGGGCAGTCTAGCCGCTTTAACAACATCATAACATGTTATGAGTTATGGTTCTGTAATTACCCTTAACATACCAAGAACCAATCCATGATATGAAGCACTTCAAATGTGCCATGTTAAGGAAAGATAACAAACAGCTTTTGAAACGGGTAACCATAATCGCTTCAATCTTTTTGCATTAACTTCGGAAAACCAGTTTAGTTTCGGGAGGGGCTATAGTTGTATTTTCTACAGGAAGAGTAAACACTCATCGTCATCAACCGGGCGATACCCAGTGTCGTATACCCTCAAATGACATCCAGAGCGGAACGTCAACGGAATGACACTACGCGTACGCAGTACGCACCTGGATCCTGCGGACGCTGCACACATGAGGAGCTACTAAAACTTGAATCTGTAATCAAGTATAAGGTAAAGGCGATAATTGTTGTCGCGATCCAGGACATACGATGCATAGCAAAAGATATGACGAAAAGTAAAAATTCCGACATTTATTACAGTGCGGATTCGTCGTGGGAAATTGCCTCAGGACCAACGTTGTGTGCTTTAAGCCGATGAGTGATCGCCTGGCTGTGATCCGAATCTCAAAATATTTCCTTAATATGTCCTTAAAAGTGAAGTTTTATGGCCTCCTCCAAATTTGGGGAATTGGGAAACGCCAACAAAATGAATAACTAATGCTGATGCAATGAGCGCATCGGACATTTTCTGGATGGTTCTTTCTTTGACATTTGCTCATCAGTTAACGCAACTTTACAAGAATGAACATAATGCCTCTCCATTGACGGAAAATGTTTGCGTGTATGAACGTGTGGCAGGGCTGTTTGAGCTTAAACTGTGCAGTGATGCGTTTCTGAACTTACCCGTTCTGTTCGGGGGTTTCAATGCTTAATTTAGTAAGGAAAGCATCTTCCCCCGAATCGCAAGTAAGCAGAGTCTTCACGACACTCCAACAGACAATGGCTTATGACTAATCAATTTTGCAGTATCCACAAAGTAGCATGGCGATCTCTAAATGATCGAACAGCTAGCCAAATCGAATATGTGCCAATCGATGTGAGGCACGTATCCATTGTCTTATACGTGCATTCAGAACGACAAACCTCGACTCTGACCACTTTCTTGTTGCGTCTAAGTCAAAGCTCGACTGTCCAACCAAAAGAAGTTGCAACTGCTCAAAAGAAGAAATTCGACGTTGCAAACCTTAGAGCAAATGTCGTAGCCAGTCTACACTCTACATGGAGAGCCTAAGCGAGGAACTCTAGCCGTGCACTCACCACCTAAAATGGCCAACAAGGCGTCGAACCGGTATCTGGTCCTCATCTAAGAACTAGCCCAAACCACAGTACGGCACCTAACACCACAAAAAAGTGCCCTTGGTATGATTATATATGCGCATACAAAAAAAAGTGACAAGAGATGCACAGCACATGTCAAAACACTGCGGCTGCTGCACCACAGAACAGGGGATCATGGGCAGTGAAGAATATAAAGCTAGGAGAAAGGAGCGAAAAAGAGAAGGAGTGATGTTTTGTTGATCGAGTGCATTCAACAAATTATTATATTACGTACCTATGGGTGGTAGAAAACATGGCCGATGACTAGACTATTGGATCCATTTTCGCCATCTACAAGAAAGGCGATCCTATGCCTTGCAAAAACTATCGAGGCATATGCCTCCTTAATGTTGCATGATGCTTTTGAAAAGCAAAATAAACCCTACGTTAAAATATGCCCTTATGCCGCCTTGCTAAAGCGTTTTAAAGCCATATTTCAAAATATGGTATTGTCACATCACCTTCTCTCACGGCACCACATGAGTGATCTAGTAGGTTTACTCAGACCTGTAATAGAGAGTGCCCACGATTTGGCTGCGTACAGATCAGGTCCTAAGATCAAGAACATCAACATTCTTTTGCAGCGTGACTTTGGTCAAGGGATATTGCAACGACTGGAAAATCACCTTATAAAAGTCGGAAACAATCCCGTTAATATAAGGCAGCCGTTGGCGGTGAGACCCATAGTTAAGTTTCTCGGTATCCGGCTCGATCAGTACCTACCTATCTATATTTTGGAAAATATGCAGATGTTTGTCTGGCTGACGGCTTTTATTATGATAAGGAGAGTGTATTACAGCAGTAAACATACCACCTGTACCACAATACAACAAGTGGGCACAGTGGCGCAGAGGTTAGTGTGTTTGGACTACTTATATAAAGGTCTCAGGATCAAATCTCGTTGGGGCCAAGTAACATTTAAGAAAGGTTTTCCACTGCCCCATATCTTGCGAACGTCTGACCAACGAAGGTTTGCGAAGAACAACTCCTTCATTTCCATAAAATACTTCGATAAAATGGGTTTTGTTTATACCCTTTTCTAAGGGTATATTAATTTTGACCCATAGTTTGTTACATACCTTAATACTGCCCGTAGACCCCTAATAAGTGAAGTGACAACGTGAAGTGACTATATTTATGATCAGCATCGATAGTTCGTGTCGATCTAGCCATGTCCGTCCGTCCGTCTGTCGGCAAAAATTAGGCCTTTAAACTGGACCTAGAGACCTGAAATTTTAAATATATACTCTCTAGTGTCCCGAAATAATCAAGTTTAAGAATTATTGAAATCCGCCCACAGACACGCCCACAAACTCAAAAAAAAAAAAAAAAAAATTTATCGAAAAAATCGAATTTTGAGCTAGAAAGCTGAAATTTGTTATATATGATCTATGACTCCTAAAACTGATCGGCAGATAAAATTTTTAAAATCCGCCCACTGACAAGTGGATACTTGGCGTGCGTTGCTGCACCTAACAAAGAGTAATACATATTGTACTAACAAATAAAGCTAAACCGATTTTGAACAAACACTCATGAGCCATACAAAGATTGCCAGACAATTTGCGTTCAATTGGTACGTTTGTTGAAGGGATTGCACCCAAATTGTTGCTCCGCTGAGAGTAGGTACAAGTTGTCTGGCAGGCACCTATTTCACTTAACTTTTTCGAAACAAACAGTGTTTGGGTGGTCCACTCGAGGGTTAAACGGATTTTAACATTTTCTGCGCATGTTGAAGCCCATGTTGATGGTACTAAGTTACAACACGCAAATGGCAACAACAACTGTACAAAGATTCAACACAACCAGGGTAGAGATTCCTATGAAAGTGAAATTAAATAAGGTTGTCGACAATAGCTGGATTGTTCCTTATCCGCCACTGCCATCCAAAACATTCAAAACTGCTTCCAATGTTGAATTCTGCAACTCCATCAAATCAATTGAGTACGTTTGCAAGTACGAGAACAAGGGCAACGACATGACAGTTTTTCGAATTACTGCTCGTGATGCCAACGACGAAGTGATGCGATATTATTTGCCCGTTACTTGAGTTGCCGCGATTTGGTGAACTTTCTCACTCCCGATACACGAAGTCGACCGACTATCGTTTATTTGGCTGTTCACTTAGAAAATTTTGTTGGTGGACCAAAGAAAATGATCGTACGGGCATAGCACCTGCGGTAAGTTGTTTTGGAATTTATGTTTGTATTTTATAATGTGTAGGAATTTCGTGGTGGATGTCAATAACATTCGTTACTTGGGGAAACATTTTTTTTCAGTATACGCCCATGCGTTCTACAATAAACCAGCTGTTTTGGCACTTAATGAAACCCAGGTTAGCTCTGGCTCTGATTTAACAGAGTTTAGTCTACCTGTGTTCAGTAGTAGTGACGTATTCTACCAACTTCAGCCTTAATATGGCCAATGTTCCAATCCGGAATATAATTTCATTTAGCTCAAATTTCATATCCGTAGGCATTTAATCCACTATGGTTATACCCTATTCTAGGGGTATATTAATTTTGACGCATAGTTTGTAACATACCTTAATATTGCCCGTAGACCCCTAAAAGTTACTATATTTATGATCAGCATCGATAGTAATGTCGATCTAGCCATGTCCGTCCGTCCGTCCGTCCGTCCGTCCGTCCGTCCGTCCGTCCGTCCGTCCGTCGGCAAAAATTAGGCCTTTAAACTGGACCTAGAGAGCTGAAATTTTAACCATATACTCTCTAGGGTCCCGAAATAATCAAGTTTAAGAATTTTTGAAATCCGCCCACAGACACGCCCACAAACTCAAAAAAACAAAATTTTGGAAAAAATCGAATTTTGAGCTAGAGAGCTGAAATTTTTTATATATGATCTATGGCCCATAAAACTGATTGGGACATAAAATTTTCAAAATCCGCCCACTGACACGCCCACAATTAAATAAAACAAATTTTAGGAAAAATTGAATTTTGAGCTAGAAAGCTGAAATTTTTTATATATGATCTTTGGCCCATAAAACTGCTTGGGACATAAAATTTTCAAAATCCGCCCACTGACACGCCCACAATTAAATAAAATATTTTTTTTGAAAAACCAAAATTTGAGCTAGGGAGCTGAAATTTTTAATATATACTCTCTAGGGGCCCTTTATGCTCATGTGTAAATATTTTCAAAATCCGCCTACTGACACGCCCACAATTATTTATTTTTTATTTTTGAAAGTCCAAAGTTTGAGCTAGGGAGCTGAAATTTATAGTATATACTCTCTAGGTGCCCTTTATGCTCATACTTAATTTTTTTTTAAATCCGCCTACTGACACGCCCACAATTAAATAAAACAATTTTATTGAAAAACCAAAGTTTGAGCTAGGGAGCGTTTTTATTTACAAAAGCTTAGTTTTTTCGATAAAATCCTTTAAATTTTTGTCACGCCCACTTATGAGATATAGGAATAAGAATAGGGTATCCAACAGTTCGCCCAAGCGGACTGTAGCCCGCCCCTATGTTTTTATTTACAAAAGCCCAAATTTGGACAGACATTCAACTTAAAATGAGTTGGATGCGCTGTCTGATTCCATCACAAGAATTGTGAACCTTCATTCTCGTACAGAAATCGCCATTGGGGGTGATTTCAATATACACAATTCACATTGGCTTGGACATTCTGGACAGACAACACCCGAAGGAAGGTATGTTGAGATTTTTGCTGAATACCGGACCTAAGCAGTCAAACCGTGAGCACATTGAACTCCCGGAAAAATACGATGTAAACGTATAACCGCCTCTAGGTTCGTCAGACCATTGTAACATATCAGCGAGTTTCTCATTCTACGGCCACATAGCTAAAGAACAAATTCCTAAAAGAACCGTATGGCAATACGAGAAAGCCAATCGGGAAAAACTGAACGGTTTCTTTAAGACCTTAAACTGGTCGCTCTGCTTCCTCGACAGCGCCGTAGATGCTGCTGCTGATATGATGACAAACATGATTTTACTGGGTATGAAATGTTTTATCCCTTACCCGATAAAAAGTATCAAACCAAAGATAAACGCTTGGTGTGACTCGCGCTGCAAAGAGGCTATCAGGTTAAAAGAGGTAAGCTTTCCGTCTTATAAAGCCAATCCATCTGAGGAAAACCGGAAAAAGTTTAAACGAGCCAGAAATGACTGCAATGTCCTTATTAATGTTGTAAATTTCTTCTACGATCAAAAGCTAAGGCAAAAAATACTACAAAGTCCCACGGGTAGTAAAAACGTTTGGGCGTTTGTTAAAAACATCAAGAATTCGGCCTCGTCATCTATCCCGATACTCATTTACATCGAGATTCTAGCTGTTAGCTCTCTAGATAAAGCCAATCTATTTGCTGCTCACTTTGAAGCTAGCTCAACGCTCCCAGATTGTGCTTTATCTCCCCCTGTACTCGGGCGCGTAGAATACTCCATGGGACTAATCTATTTTCGCACTCGTTCAGTGACTAGAGTACTTCGAGATCTTGACATACACAAGTCCGCTGGTCCAGATGGCATTGCCCCTATCGTTCTGAGAAGGTGTTCTACTACGCTGGCAAAACCACTGCATAAGCTTTTCTATCTGTCCTAATCGAAGGTTTCGAAGAGAGGTGGTTTTTGTTTTCTTATCTTAAGTGAGAAAGAGTCGCATGTACGATTTTCCACCTACCCCTATTATTCGTCCGAGCCTAGTTCTGGTTCCAAGTCTCGTGCTTTTAACCAGGATAGGTAACTCTCAGCATGCTGAGAGTAACGTTAATATTACTATGGCTTGGGAGTAATATTAGAAACTCTATAAAAAAAAAAAATCTGTCCTAATCTTCAGGGCTCTTTCCGAGGAAATGGAGAACGCATTCGTCCAGCTTGTCACAAAACAAGGCGAATCTTCTTCTCCCTCCTCCTACCGACCGATTGCACTTACGTCCCTTCTTTCTTTGATAATTCAAAGGCATTTGACAGAGTTTGGCATCAAGCTCTCTTGTCGACAATGCTTGCTTTTGGAATCGATGATAATCTTCTTGGATTAGAAATTACCTTTCACGGTTCAATTCCAGTTGTTTTGGACGTTTTTAGGTCTACAACTCACTAAAGCCAAGCAAAACCCACACACACTCTCATTATCATTAAATTGCAGTACCATCGCTGAAACCGAAAGACTTTCCATTCTCGGTATGTGTGTTAATGACAACCTCCGTTTTAATGACCACATATTCGATGTCGCCAATAACGCTGCTAAATGTCTTGACTTTCTTAAGCGATGTAAAAATAGTTCGCCCCTTCTGATCCGGCTACAATAAGGAGTTTATCCGCTCGGGACTCGAGTACAACGCTCATATCTGGACTAGTGCACAAATAACTTATATGAAGCTACTTAACAGGATCTAAAAATGCACGATAAAACTCATTGGCGACCGAGACATCGCGAGATTGACTCTCTTAGTCATCGTCGTAGTGTCTGCTGTCTTTCGTTTATCGTTGTTCCCACCATAGGTGCTCAAACGAAATAGCCGGTTGCATTCCACTTCTTGAACATCTCAACCGCAATACCCGCCATGCAAGGAATGCTCATCAGTTCACCCTCAAGCCTGTATTCAGATGTACACTGAACTTCCAAGAATCTTTCCTCAACCGTGCAACACGAATGTTCTATTTTTTTTTCCTTCATATTATAACCTACAAAAATTTAAAACCAACGAGCATCGGCATCTCTCCTTTTCTTCTAATCCTAATTTTCTTAACGCCCGCGCTGTGTAGCCATTACATGATAAGGGTACTCAAAAATCCTTTTACCTTATAAAAACATAGGGACGGGCTACAGACCGCTTGGGCGAACTGTTGGATACCCTATTCTTATTCCTATTCCTCATAAGTGGGCGTAAAAAAAGTTTACGTATGGTTGAATTGTTCAGAACGCTCTACATATTTTGTTATATAACATTTAAAACAAAGTTTTTGTAAAAAAACGCTATCTAGCTCAAACTTCAGACCCAAAGTTGTTCTTTCTTCCTGTTTTATTCTTGCAGTTTGGTTTGCATCTTGTTGAGACGGTGTTCTCGTGTTGTAGTTTGTAGATCCTCAGCATCTCGTCCGATAGAATGTCTATGGGAATCATTTCAGCTATAACGAAGGCCGCTTTGTCTGGGATGGTTCGAAAACCACTGATCGTCCTGAATGCGCTGAGCCTGTCTGCGGATGGTAGCTTTCTAGTTATTTCTTTCGTCGCAAGTGCCCCTGCCCAACCCGGGGCGGCATAAAGAAAGACTGAACTGACAATTCTAGATAGAAGGATTCTCCTAGCATATCCAGGTTCACTGATGTTGGGCAGTATTCGAGAAAGTGATGCTTGCGGTAGTAACCCCTTGTTACTCGAGTACTCCACGTGCGATTTAAACTGTAGCCTGTTATCAACTTTTGATTGGATTTCTTGATGCCCAACATGAATGTTGCCGTATTCCACAATTTTTCGACTTGTCATTAGGACAGCCTCTGTGAATGTACTTTGCCACTGTAACGAAGGCAATGTCGTCAGGAAACCCAATAACTTGGACTCCTCGTGACAACTCAAGCCTCAAAACCCCATCGAACATGATGTTCCATAAGAGGGGGCCCAGTTGTGATCCTTGTAGTACTTTCGAAGAGACGTTGTAGTATTTCAATCCTTCATCAGTTTCATACCTTAGCTTTCTGTTGTTGGCTACTATCCTCCGTAAGTCGTATGGTGTGTCCATCCTGGCTAGTGATCTTCTGATGAACGACCAATTTGCCAAGTTAAATGCGTTTTTGATATCCAGGGTCACTACTGCACAGTCGTTCGCTTTTGGTCAATATTAGTTGTCCGACTTCGTTTGAGTCGCTTCGGAATGTGGATGGTATGCTTTGTGCGGCATATTGAGCGACCTGTCAGAACCGCACGACCAAGACATTGACCAGTTTTTTTACCATCTGCCAGAGCGATCCGTTTGCAACAACGATTTTATACTCGGAAATGCCACAAGTGGCATATAAGGAATGCGTTGTAAAAAAGTTCCAGCGGCGAAAGCAAGGACAAGCAGTTGCCGGATTCGTCTATGATTTTTCTGCTGACGCACCTTTACGAATTTATACTTTGCATCCGAAAAACGATTAGTGCTTTTATTTTCGTTTGCTTTTGGACAATATTCCTTGTTCGACTTCATTTGAGTCGCTTCGGAGTGTGGATGGTATGCTTTGTGCGGCATATCAAGAAATCTGTCAGCGGATGCAATTGCTTGAAAAAGACACTCATTGGAATTCTACACTCGGTAATGCCAGTGTAACTCCTGCGAATCAAGTTCGCACGCTGCTTGCGATCATCATCTAGACATGTTTTCCATCAAATGCAGTCGAACTGTTGAACAAATACCATGACGGCATGGCTGACGATACTTTGCATTGGGCATGCCATCACATAATCGTGCAAGGCACGATTCATTCAATCGAGAGTTGGAGCGCGAACGAGAATACGATTGAGACGCTTTGAACCAGCCAGTTCGAACAAACGTTCCGTAGCTAATACCCCAGCAAATGGACATTTGAGACACTTTGATGAAAGAAATTAACGACCGAAACAGAGACATTTTCTTCATCGGTGATCCTGGCGGTACTGGCGACAAAATCCTTATTTCATCACTGTTGTCTTCGGTTCGTTTAACATCAGAAATTGCAACGGCCGGTGGTTACCTCTTCTGGGATTGTAGCCAGATTGTTGGAAGGTGGTCGAACATCATTCTGCTTTGAAACTGCCGTTGAATCTTCAACTGACTGACGAACCGACATGCCTCATTTCAAAGAATTCCGCAACGGAGAAAGTGTTGCAAGATTATCATCTGGGACACATGCACAATGGCACACAAACGAGCATTGGATGCACTCGATCACAGATAAATAAGTTGTTCAGGAGAAAGGATCACAATGATATTCCTTGTGTTCGAATCTCCCAGACAGCAGAGATCAAGCAGACAGTACTGTCTGCTTTAATAAGTCCAGAAAGTATCGCTTCGAACGACGATTTTTTTGTGCTCGACGACCCACAGGAGAAAGTGGATTTGCTGGGCGCTTGTTTCGAGGCCGTGTATGTGGTGAACAATCCTGTTCGCCGTAACTACGACATTGAGGATAGGGCTCTGGTGAGCCGCTTGTATCTGCGCACCGAACTTGAGAACAACGGATTCACCATATTCAATGATGAAAACCATGCTAATGCAGTTGTCGCCAATAGCCGAGATGCATCGCCCTTGTTCGTGTCAAAGGATGATCTTCTGTGCATATTCGAGTCATTAAAGAATAAAAAGTCGGCAGGGATGGATGGTGTCCCAAACGTCGTATTGAGACACCTGCCTCTGGAGGCTGTAGATATTTTGGCCACGCTGTTTAACAATGTGCTGAATAATGCAAATTATCCGGCGCATTGGAAGGTAGCTGCGGTACACCCTATCCCGAAAAAGGGTAAAGAAAGGACGAACCCTGCTAATTCCGGTCAATTAGCTTGCTCTCGAATATTAGCAAGGTCTTTGAAAAGGTTGTCAATAGAGCCCTGTTGAAGTGGGTCGAGGACAATTACGTCATTCCGGACAACCAGTTTGGTTTCAGGGCGGAGCATGACACTATTCATGCCGCGTCGAAACCTGTTGCCGACAGTGGAATAAATGCAAGAACCAATGCACGGGTGCTTGTTTGGTTGATTTTGAGAAGGCTTTCGACACCGTATGTTTAGAGGGACTTTTCTACAAGTTGACCAGGCGGGTGATGCACAAACCATTGCTATTATGTAATTTACAATATACTTAATGGAAAGAAGTTCGTTGTCAAATGTGCACTTCGAGCAGAGTCTTTGACATTAAAACTGGTTTACAGCAGGGGCGGTGAATTCCCCGATCCTGTTTAACATTTACAAGAGTGATCTGTTGTGTTCACTCAGACATGCTATAGCGTATGCTGATGATTTGTTGGCATACATATCAGGTCATAAAATCGAGGTCATTAACATTCTTTTACAGCGTGACTTCGATCAAATCAAGGGACATTGCGACGGCTGAAAGTTAAAAATCAACTTTCAGAAGACGGAAACAATCTTGTTAAGAACACCATCGACTAGGGATACCCGAAAAAAACTTTAAGAAATTGGCCATTATTGGACAAAATGGGCAGCCATTGGCGGGCAGAAGCGTAGTTAGATATCTGGGTATCTGGCTTGACCAGTATCTATATTTCGATAGATATATTGTTGCTTTTCTTGCTGGGGCCAAGAAGGCTTACGCTCTGACAAGGAGACTGTTTCATAGCAGTCAACTTGACTCCAGAGTGAAGGTCATTTGCTATATGGCTCTTGAAAGGCCGATCATAGCTTTTTGTTGTCCTTTGTGTCCTTGTTGTTCTATTTTATATAATACTAGCTTACCATCCGGCTTTGCTCGGAGTCTTTATTAATAAGAACAAAAACTTAAAATAAACATGCGAAAACAAAAGCAATGTTGCTTAAATATAAGTTGAAATTCAAAAACCGTCGCGGTAAGTCCCGTTGTGAAAATATTATAAAAAAACAACCTATAAAAGAATTCATAAAACAATACCCAATAGAAAATTACTACAAAATGAAAGTGTATTTATAAAGTATTATTATACGATGAGATATCGAAAAAAAATCAGTTCGCTGTGTTCAACCGTTCCGTAGGGAGCCGACCACGTGTCTGAGCCGCGCGGCATGGTACCTCGCAGAGCTACCGGCGGCCAGCATGCGCCCCTACCCCCCATACTTATTTTGTTGCGGAGTTATTCTAAAATTATGATATGAAATAACAAATATGTATATACTAAAAAAAATACTAAACATCTCCTAAGATGTTGATTGAAATCAAGTGATGTCGAGGTCAATTTTGTTCACAATTAAATACTTGTGATTAATAACATATTTGTTTGGATAAGGATTAATATTATAATCGCAAATAATGCATTAATTTCGAACAACTTTGATTACCATAGAAATGGTTGGGTACCCTATCCTCAAAACCACAATCGTCAAACTAAAATCCCCAAACCAAAATCCCTAAATCCAAAATCCCCAAAACCCAAAATCCTCAAACACAACACAGTTTCCCCATATTTCGAGTAGGTACATCTAAGAAGTTATGTTTGGTTCGCAATTAATCCCATAAACAGGCAATGCATATGCAAGGTTGCCAATTTGTGGGGAATTCCCCAAACTGCGGGGAACCTCAACTCGATTGGAGATTTTGCACTTGCGTAGGGTTGCGACTTTACTGCAATTGCACTAGATCTACTACTTTTTTTTCGAAAAATAAATCTACTGCACGGTCTTACGATAAAAAATCATGCAATATGTAAATGTAATCCACAAAATATTTTTTTAACTCTATCACTGAATGCAGTCAGTCTGATTCTTCCTGATGAAATCCACCCATTAATTATAAGTTCATATCACTTTCGGATATCGGCTATATATTGAAAGCAAAGGACAAGAGTATATCCATATAATGAGTAGGGACACTCTCTCTACATATGCATTTCCTACTACTACAAAGCAAAATGCAGAAAAAGGCGTACAATATGTGAAAACATGTCAAAACTATGTGTTTTAACCCTTATGGATCGACGATGTGGAAAAAACCGGACACAATATATTTTGACGGTACCACTACATGCGGCGTGCTTCGTAAGACGCATGATTGTGTTTTTCACAATGCTTTTTTTAAGTCGTATCGACTTGATCCTCGTTGTGTGTATCTTTTCACTTCGTGCAGTGCTGCCTGCTTTGCTTTTAATACCCTATTCTTAGGGTATATTAATTTTGACGCATAGTTTTATAACATACCTTAATATTGCCCGTAGACCCCTAAAAGTGACTATATTTATGATCAGCATCGATAGTAATGTCGATCTAGCCAAGTCCGTCCGTTCGTCCGTCCGTCCGTCCGTCCGTCCGTCCGTCCGTCCGTCTGTCGGTAAAAATTAGGCCTTTAAACAGGGCCTAGAGAGCTGAAATTTTAACCATATACTACCTTTACATTACCTACGTCCGCCCTCTCCTAGAGTACGCTAGCCAAGTGTGGGCACCATACTACCGGGTCCACATAACAAGAATCGAAAGCATTCAACGTCGATTTCTCCGTTTTGCTCTTCGTGGGCTCCCGTGGAATAATCACCTTATCCTTCCACCATATCACGAACGCCTTAATTTAATAAACCTTCAGACCCTTGAAAAAAAAAGAGATGTGGCTGACATTCTGTTTATACATCGTCTTCTCACTGGCTCCGTTGATTGTTCCTATCTTTTGAACTACATTGCCTTTAACACTAATCCTCGGAATTTAAGATCCCCTCCTCTTTTCTATCTTCCCACCCGTCGCACGTCGTATGGCTTGAACGAGCCGATATCCCGTATGTTGCAGAAGGTCAATTCTAACCACCTCCTCTTTGATTTTAATCACTGCACTTCCTCCCTCAAATCTACCCTCCTCCACCCCTCACCATCCACCTAATTAGTTTTAAGTATTAGTTTTTAAGCCCTAGCTGTAAGTCTTAGTGTAATTAGTTTTTAAGATCTAAAGCTTGTATTAAGCTGAATAAATGGGGGTGTATGCCCCACCAAAATCTAGGGTCCCGAAATAATCAAGTTTACGAAACCGCCCACAGACAAGCCCACAAACTCAAAAAAAACAAAATTTTGGAAAAAAACGAATTTTGAGCTAGACAGCTGAAATTTTGTATACATAATCTACTCGTATGACTCCTAAAACTGCTCGGGAGATAAAATTTTCAAAATCCGCCCACTAACACGCCCACAATTAAAAAAAAAGGTGTGAGCCACGCTGCACTCACGGTATAGTTGATGTGTAAAAGTGTAAACATGTAGGCTCGTCAGTGTTGCATGTGGAAATATCACAGAGGTTGTGGTTTTGATAAACAAGAGATTTGGGTATTGTATTGAAATAAAACCATCATATATATTTAATGTCAACGACAAAATTTATTTAATGTTTGACCAAACAAATAATTGGTTTGTGAAAGCTGAAGTAGGAGACGTACACCGTAGACTCAAGTGTGTCGATGTACCGGGAAAATATAGCATCGATTGTTGTTTAAGTGACATTATTAAATCGGTCATCGGTTACCGAAGTACAAATCGATATTTTTCCTCTTACCTTCAACTGATGTACAACAAACTACAAGCTATACAACCTCAATTATTCAAAACAAATCTACTTCCACACAACTTTCCGGTGTTTCGTAAGGACATAATAATCTCTAAAATTGAATAATTAAAAAAAAAAACAATGACACGCGGTTGTTCTCAAACGGTCATCCATCTACGTACTAACCGCGCCAAACGTCGTTTAATTGCGGTGATAATTGAACATACATAATTAATAAAAAAAAACAACAACACGCGGTTGTTCTCAAACGGTCACCCATCTACGTACTAACCGCGCCAAACGTCGTTTAATTGCGGTGATCTGTCGAGCAGCGATTAACTCACGTGGTAATGAAAATCTGACGATGACGAAATCTGACGATGATGGTGACGCTAGATATTTCCAACTAGCCCCTACCGAGACAAAATTAAAAAAAATATATTTACACATCAACGAGAGCAAAAATGTTTACACATTAAAAAACTATTTTATTGAAAAACCAAAATTTGAACTAGGAAGCTGAAATTTATAATAATATACTCTCTAGGCGCCTTTCAAGCCTATGTGTAAATATTTTCAAAATCCGCCTACTGACACGCACACAATTTTTAAAAAAAAACTTTTTTTGAAAATCCAAAGTTTGAGCAAGGGAGCTCAAATTTGTAATATATAGGTACTCTCTAGAAGCCCTTTATGCTCATGTGTTAATTTTTTTAAATCCGCCTACTGACAAAAAAAAAACTTTTTTCGAAAATCCAAAGTTTGAGCTAGGGAGCTGAAATTTATAATATATACTCTCTAGGGGCCCTTTATGCTCATGTTGTGTTATTTTTTTTTTAAATCCGCATACTGACACGCTCACAATTAAAAAAAAAAAATTTATTGAAAAACCAAAGTTTGAGCTAGGTAGCGTTGTTTTTACAAAGCTTCGTTTTTTTTGATAAAATCCTTTAAATGTTATATAACAAAATATGTAGAGCGTTCTTAACAATTCAATTATACTTAGACTTTTGTCACGTCCACTTATGAGGGATAGGAATAAGAATAGGGTATCCAACAGTTAGCCCGTCCCTATATTTTTATTGTTGTTTTTTATTTGTTTTGTTTTGATTATCATATCTGTCTGTTCAAACTTGGCTAAGGCTTGGTATAGTGCTAATGCTATTTTTTTATTGTGATGAAGTTATGAATATTCAGACTTTATCAATATTGAGCTTAGCCTCGTTCAGGGATGGGTTAAGAATATCCTTTCAAAGAATCCCGATAAATAGCGCTTGTCGTAAAGGGCGACGAAGAGGAAAATCACATCTAGCCAATTTAAACATCCAGGTCGTCAACATCTTAGAGCTGTCCCGCAAGTGTGCATGCAAGTCCGTGGGATGACACGACTGGAGATCATCTGTGTTCTTAAAGCACAAGCACACACTCGTTTAATATAAAGCACCTGCCGCTACTTATCATGATAATAATCCTGGAACGGGCAGCAATGCTCGGCTCAGAGCTATTGGGTTTCCGGGGGATAACAATAAATGGTTAAGCTTAGGCGAAATCTAAGGGTCGCGAGTTGTAACGTTGGAAGTACGAGCTTGAAGAGATGATGGTTAGAATGCAAGTTGGCATCTTATATATTCAGGAAACGAAACGACATTAGGACAAAAGCGATATCATACTTGCGGCAGAGCATTTTTTATTTGCAGCATTCAAAGCTTGGCCAAAGTGCTTCATAGTAATGGAGATGAAGCTCGATTCAAATACAGACTTTCCAAGAGGCTCGCGTGTGGAGGACCTGTTTCGGGAGATAGAAGATATTTCTTTTTCGGCTGCTGCTATAAACCAGGATATTCACGAACTTCGACAAACCAGCTTGAACATGGTCACAACCATTTTCAAAAAGAGAAGGAAAAATGCCCAGGTAATCCGTTCGCAAAGTTCATCAACAATTATTAAGGACTACATGGTGGACTCCAAAAAAACCAAAAGCAGTTGGGCCGGGCAAGATACCCTCTGAGTTCTGGAAAGCATAAGGATTATGATGGAAAATAATCGTGATTCCTTAAAGTATGTGCATATTTTGTTGGCTGATTTTGAAAAGGCTTTCATAAACAACCAAGGGATTTGTTGTGGGTGGCGCCAAGACAACGAGGAGTTCGAGAAACCTATGTACATATGATCATGGACATGTATGAGTGAGTAAAGACAAGAGTGAGATGCCCCGTTGGCGTCTCCAAGGAGTTCGCAATCAAAATCGGTGTTCACAGGGAAGTGTCTTTAGTCACTTGATATTTATTACAGTTGTAGTACTTGCGCTACATAATATCCCTCCGATCACATACGATCACTCTCGCATACATTCACACTTCACATTTCCAATTGTGCCTACATGAGCATTTCTTTTCGCGCTGGCATTCGAATAAATTAATATATACACAAGATACCCATAAAACCATAAAATGGGTCAATGCCAACCATCGCCGGCCGAACGTATCATGTTCCATTCTCACTGTCGCCAGAGACCCCATCAAGAATCATGAGTAATGGGAATACCCAAATATCAGTGAAGTAAACCAGTCACAAAGGGAATTCCGGACAGAAATGAGTTGCACAAGTGCTGAGATCACCACTATGCATATCCAGAGCGATGGCTAATGGCATATTGCGACATGGAACATGGGTATGCATTTTCGGGAAAATGCGATACGCTTCTCTAGGGCAAGTGTGAATAACACATTGCGACATTTTGATATGGTATTCTGTGTATACGGAAATGGATTTATGAATACATCAGTGTGATTGGGATAAATAGACAAAAGGGTTGTGTGCGTGTGAGAGGGGACAAATGAACAAGAATGAACTGTGCAGAGTAGTATAAAAGGACCAGGAATTTTAGGAATAAGGCAGAGTTTTTGGACAGTTATTCAGAGTCATTTGACTTACTTAACCTAAGCAATATCTAACTAAAAGTCGCAGCGACGCGTGGACGGCGGGGTTTTTAGTTAAAAACAAATAAAATAAACGCCTGACGTTCTTCCCTCTTAAAAGAGAAAGCACGATGTCATCGCATAACACAGTCCTTGATTATTTGCTTGAAGGAAAAGTGACGGATCCCAAAGTGCATCAGTTATTCTTTGCTGACAATGGAGCCATCATTAGCGAGGATCAAACGTCCCTGCAATGAGTACTTGGTGTATGGGTGGAAGTTTTGGAGGGGAATGGGTGTTGGACCTATTCCAGATATTAATATGAATGGAGGAGTGATACCCAAGTGCAAAAACTCCACATATCTGGGATCTATGATCATTAGCAAAGCAACCTGTGATGACGACTTTAAGCATCGCGCATGCGTGGTGCGATGAAGTGGTTAGAAAACTCAGCCATCTCCTGTGACCCTGAAATGCCCCTAAGCTGAAAGAAAGGCTGTGTTTTTTTCATATAATCGTAAATAAACTTAACTTTGTTAAGATTAATCCAGACACCATAAAGAACACACTCTATAAAGGGCATACACAAAAAACGAGCCATTTTTAGATTTGCAAAAAATCTAATTATTATTAAGGAAATTTTTATGAAGTAAAATTTTTGAATTTAAGTAGACATAATTGGCTATGTTTGTTTCCGCAATCAAATTGGCTTTCTAAATCACAGTTTCCAGATACGTAGCGTTATGTTTATTATATAATATTTAAAGGATTTTATCGCAAAAAACGAAGCTTTACGCATGAGCATAAAGGGCCCCAGAGAGTATATACGAGTATTATAAATTTCAGTTCCCTAGCTCAAACTTTGGATTTTCAATTTAAATTGTGGGCGACAGGAGGCAGATTTTGAAAATATTTACACATGAGCATAAAGGGCCCCTAGGGAGTATATATTATTAATTTCAGCTGCCTACCTCAAACTTTGGTTTTTCAATAAAATTGTTTTATTTAATTGTGTGCGTGTCAGTGATTTTGAAAATATTTACACATGAGCATAAAGGGCCCCTAGAAGATATATGTTATAAATTTCAGCTCCCTAGCTCAAACTTTGACTTTTCAAAAAATTGTTTTATTTAATTGTGGGCCTGACGATCAGTTTTAGGAGTCATAGATCATACATAAAAAAATTCAGATTTCTACCTCAAAATTCGATTTTTTCGATAAATTTGAAACTTTTAGGGGTCTACGGGCAACATTAAGGTATGTTAAAAACTATGCGTCAAAATTAATATACTATATATAATATATAATATAATAAAAATGCTTGCATATTTACTACTTCAAACCTATGTATCCCTCTAGTCAAAGTTCAAAGCTTGCTGGGAAGATGATCGTGTGGTGTTCATGGCCTTGTATCAAAAGTTTTTATGCTACTTAAAATCATTGCAACTGAGACTCATCATAAATAATACTTAAAGTGGCATTTTGAATCGATTTTACTCACCTGTTCTACCCAAACATTTGTTGTCATAATTTGATTTTTCAAATTCTGCAAAGATACAATTAAATAATATGTATCTATGTTTAGATATTATGTTATTTCGAGTTATTTGTAGTATTAATATAATTTAAGTAAAATAAAGTTTTTATGTAAGAATGATGAATGAATAAATGCAACATTTTCCCTTGTATTAATACGGTTTGTTTTTATATATTATGTATAGTACCTCAATAGTTATTTTGAAAAATAATTAGCTAGAAAATCAGACGGGCAACTTAACTTCAATTAATTTAATGTTGTTATTTTGTTTGTGGGACGGTGGTTGGGTGGGGGGTGGGGGGGGGGGGGGGGGGTAAATAGATATGCATGAGTATTTTTTTTTTTACTTTTAAATTCATTTTTATTAGTTATTAGCTTATATCAACTTACATACTAGACAAAAATGATTAAATCTAACTTAAAATTGACAGGATACTTATTCTAGATTATTGATCCTTATGCGGACGCCCTAAACTTAACTATATCTTATAATTATTGCCTTTCGGCCTAAAAACTATTTTACTAACTAATCTTACATATGTGTTCTTCGAGAAAATTGAATAAAACTCGGCATCGTTATTTAAATTTTATATCTTTATATAAAAAAAAAAATTACAAACTACCTATTCTACTTACTTAAACTACTTAACATATTCTACCTATAATTAGGATTCTGAACACTCGTTGCCTTGCGCAACAAGTGGTCAAAATCCTAATTGCTTTCCGGATGTCTGGCAGTCGTCAACGTCCACACGCGCCGCCGTGAGCCGACTGAAGCCTTACAGCGTCAGTCAACTCCCGGAAGCACCACCACACGTTGGCGAGCCCGGCCTCTCCCAAAAACGCCCTAGCTAACTTAATCTAACTTATAAGCTAAGAGGATGTTACCTAGGGTAACGCACCGTCCTGGGAGGGCATGTTGACCCCTCCCCCCTCAACAAGCCACCAAAATTCGGTGAATTGCTTTTCCGTGTCGAATTGATCCCTCTCCGATATTGCGGTACTAAAACGGAGGAGCTCATGAGCATTGGCGATGTCCTCGCCGCGGATGAGCCGCTTATCTCTCGCGCTGCGGTAGCGGTGGTATAATACCGGGATACCATCCCTCGTCTGTACCAGCCCTTTTGCGTCAATATGGATAAATGCCTCTGGCGGGATAAAGCCAGACCGGAGCGTACTCTCTATGTACATTTCATTGGGGTAGTAAGCCCCAACTATCAGACTATTGTCGCTGGCCATCGCCCTTGCAACGTGCCTTCGAGTCACCTTAATGAGGAAATTGTCAATCCTATTCAACTGAGCCCCATCGTATAGGGACTTGTTGGGATAGTATTTTATATAATTGGATTCAGGCGTTCGGAACAATCGGATACAGGTCCTAAGACATTGTCTCTCCAAAACCCGAATCTTTTCCATATAACTAGGCGATATATTAAACCACAATGGACAACCATAAGCGATGATCGGTATTATAAGGGCCACGTAGCAAATGACCTTCACTCTAGAGTCAAGTTGACTGCTATGAAACAGTCTCCTTGTCAGAGCATAAGCCTTCTTGTCCCCAGCAAGACAAGCAGCTATATGTCTATCGAAATATAGATACTGGTCAAGGCAGATACCCAGATATCTAACTACGCTTCTGCCCGCCAATGGCTGCCCATTTTGTCCAACAATGGCCAATTTCTTCCAGTTTTTTTTGGTATCCCTAGAGGCCCCAGCCAATGGAGTTCTGAACAAGATTGTTTTCGTCTTCTGAAAGTTGATTTTCAACTTCCAGTCAGCGCAATATCGCTTAAATTGATCGAAGTCACGCCGCAAAAGAATGTTAATGACCTCGATTTTAGGACCTGCCCTGTATGCCACCAAATCGTCGGCATACGCTATAGCATGTCTGGAGTGAACCCACCAGATCACTCGTGTAAATGTTAAACAGGATCGGAGAATTGACCGCCCCCTGCTGTAAACCGTTTTTAATTTTAAAGACTCTGCTCGAAGTCACGTTGCCACATTTGACAACGAACTTCTTTCCCATAAGCATATTATAAATTACATATAGCAAAGGTTTGTGCCCGCCTGGTCAACTTGTAGAAAAATCCATCTAACCATACGGTGTCGAAAGCCTTCTCAAAATCAACCAGACAAGCACCCGTGCATTGGTTCTTGCATTTATTCCACTGAATGTCGGAAACCAGTTTCGGCGCGGCATGAATAGTGTCATGCCTCGCCCTGAAACCAAACTGGTTGTCCGGAATTATGTTATTGTCCTGGACCCACTTTAACAGGGCTCTATTGACAACTTTTTCAAAGACCTTGCTAATATTCGGAAGCAAGCTAATTGACCGGAGATTGGCAGGGTTCGTCCTATCTTTACCTTTTTTCGGGATAGGGTGTACCACAGCTACCTTCCAATGGGCCGGATAATGTGCATTATTCAGCGCATTGTTAAACAGCGTGGTGAAAATATCTACAGCCTCCAGAGGCAGGTGTCTCAATACGACGTTTGGGACACCATCCATCCCCGCAGACTTTTTATTCTTCAGTGACTCGAAGATGCACAGAAGATCATCCTTCGACACGAACAAGTGCGATGCATCTCGGCCATTGGCGACAACTGCATTAGCATGGTTTTCATCAGTGAATACGGTGAATCCGTTATTCTCAGATCGCCAATTCTCAAGTTCGGTGCGCAGATAGAAGTGGCTCACCAGAGCCCTATTCTCAATGTCGTGGTTACGGCGAACAGGATTGTTCACCGTATACACGGCCTCGAAACAAGCGCCCAGCAAATCCACCTTCTCCTGTGGTTCCTCGACCACGAAAAAATCGTGGTTTGAAGCGACACTTTCTGGACTTATTCCAGCAGTCAGTACTGTCTGTCTGTTCTCTGTTGTCTGGGAGATTCGAACACAAGGAATATCATTGTGATCTTTCCTCCTGAACAACTTATTTATCTGTGGGAACATATTCGGACTGCAGGTTTTAATAGCCCGAATTTTATTGTCCCAATACAGACTTACAGATTTTCTGTAATTTTCTTTAATCAGCTGTTTCAGGATTCGGATCTCTGACTTAAGCATCCTAACCTCCGGGTCGTTGGGGTCAGAAAATTGTCTGTACAGCCGTTTAAGCCTCGTAAGCTGTCTACTTTTTTGTCGGTATAGTGCGTCGATTGTAGGGTTTCTGTACTTATCTGTCTGGTCGTCGTCGGAGCGTCCTACCCGAGGAATAGTTCGTTCCATAGTTCGTTTGATGGCGTCGTTCATTTGCAATAAATGCCGATCAATGTCATCATTTGTCATGTTACTGTTTGTCGGTGGGTCGATCCCACTCGAACGTAAATCTCGCTTTAAAAATCTGGAGAAGCGCGACCATTGTGCCCTCCGATAATCGAATGAACACACTGCTTCGTACTCCTCCAGCAGCGTTTGCTCGTTCGGGATCCGTATTGCGGCGGCGAGTCCGTAGTGGTCACTATCGTACTCAAACGCACGCAAACAGTTCCGCGTGTTTTGATCTATGTTCGTCAGTTGAAGTCTTGCGTCCGTTAAGGCCAAGTCCAGGAAAGTACCGCTTCTTGGGAAAGAAGGGATATCCGTCGCGTACAACTCGAGGTTGTACTCAATCATATTGAGGCGCCACCAGTCGTGAAACTGGTTGCCCCTGGGATTTGCAGTAACATTTCCCCATGCCGCATGTTTGGCATTAATATCTCCGGCCAAGAAGTAATAATTCTCCTCCGAGTTCAGCTGCAGACCACGAAAAAGTGTCTCGAGCTCTGTCATAAATTGGTTTGGTGGAGGTGCAGCAGGTGCGTAAAGCGACACCACATACATTCTCCTCCGGCTATGGAGAGGAATGCATATGATGCATGCCTCCAACAACTGGAACCTACGTACGTCCCCGCTATATATAACCCTATGGCGCAGGCCTTTTCGAATTAAGATTCCAACCCCACCTCGTTGAGTGGAGCGAGGCCGGTCTCTTCTTATTACATGATAGTCTTTGTATCTCAATTTGTGCTTCTGATTTAGCTTAGTTTCGCTAACCAAAAGCACATCCGGGTTTTCGGTTTTCAACAAATTGGCAAGTGACGTTCTTTTCTCGATCCTGACTAGTGAATTAACATTCACAGCAAGGATCTTTAAGTTTCCCTCATCCAGCGTAGCCATTTGATTTATGGCACCCCAGACCGCACAAACAGCTCCGAATAGATAAAGTCAATTCGGGCCGCTTGTTCATTTAATTGTGTCTGGAACTGATCAATCTTTCCGTGCAGAGACAGAAGGATCGATTTTAAGTCCAGATCCACCTCTGGTGCCTTTTGGGCTACCTTTGGTTGGTTTAATGTCATTTGGGCTTGACCCGGTCCAGCTGCCATTTTGGCAAAGTACACGTTGGGTGCCACAAAATTAGAGAACGAACGACTCTTTTGACGCCTATCATCTTCAGATTGCTGTTTGCGGGCCTGGACTCTTTTTTCAACTCCTGGTACTTTGGGAAGTTGGCGGGATGCCCACAGTTCCTGCAGATCACACAAGAAAGGACACTCCGGTCTTCGACTCTTTCCTTGCCAAGAGGACATTCACCATGTTTGTGGTCCATATCGCACTTAACGCATCTGAACTGCATGTTGCAGTTAGCTGCGGCGTGCCCGAACCTTTGGCAGCGCATACATTGAAGTATGCGATCTGACCTTTTTATTTTCTCCCATCTTACAGCATGATAGTACAGGTAGCGGATATTTCGCAGCCTGTCAATTTTGCTGTCGGGAGTGAGCTTGCACTAAAAAGAATGGTAAGTAACGGCTACCACCCCTTGCCACAACTGAAGAAAACGGCTTGACCCCCACAAACTTGAGGTCGTCGCTTTCAAAATTCCCAATCTCTCTTTCAAGCTCCTCTGTTTTAATTGAGGGATCAATTCCCTTCAATACCAAGGTTTTTAACTTTTGCTCCCTTGGGGTGTACGTGAAGTACTCGGTCTTAACCTCTCCCAGGGCGGTGCGCACCCTATGGTAATCCTCTATTTTATCACATATAATTATGTGGTTGTTGGCAGATAGCCTTTTGACATGAAAGTCTTTTGTAATTACATAATTTACATAGCCTAATACTGTCTATAATATCAAAGTTACTCACATTTATGGGCGGAATCCTTGACTTCCGCTGTTTTTTTTGTTGCTGC